>JAPYZE010000143.1:0-10306 GCA_030522805.1 Leptomastidea abnormis | reverse complement strand
ATATACAGTCCCAGTATTCTATTATATACATACATATAGTTCCTTGACGCGGAAAAAGGCTGACGTCATGAGATGCTTATATTATAGGAAAGAGAGTAAGACGCGCATATATGTATGAGGGACTATTGTATTATATACTTCCTACCTTCTTTTTTTTTTAATGTCTTGGTTATTTAAAATTGTCGTCTTTGTCGAGTACTATAGTCACGCGCGAAACTTATTTAATATTTTTTTCTTTTTTTATAAACAAGAAAAATAGTTCGTTAACCTTCTCAACATATTTTTTATGATTTCAAGATTATAAAACCTTTTACTGAACAGCGTGTAATATAAGACTCGCTAACGCAGTGATTAGGTATACAATCAATATTTTAATAGTTGAAATCGTTAATAGCCAAGTCTTACAAACCATTAGGCTTATCCCAACTATACTTTAAGAGTTAGAATACCTATACGTAGTATGTAATATAATGTTTGTAATTAATCAGCCTCGCGAATGTACTATATATGTATATGTATGTATTTAATACCCTCTGCAACATATTTTCTAGCATTTACATTTAGCTCCCCCAACGTGTGCAGCTCAACAAAATATATAGCTTTAACAGTCGAACAACAGTTTTAAACACCATTACAAATTCCCCTATATATATTATACTATATAATGTAGAAGTGTAAGAAAAGCCAACTCAAAAACACGAGTGTAAAAAAAAAAACATGAGGTTGTTGAACTTCCCCTTGAATATAGAAATCCCTTATTTCTTTCACACTACTGAGCTGAATATAAGGCAAGTGTACAAAAATTCCTTATTCTTATTGTTATTGTTATTATTACGCGCTAATATTTTTTTAATTATATTTATTTATGTATGTATGTATATATAAGTAGGGTACCTTGGCGTGGAAAATGATTCCACGATGAAAGGCCTCCTCGCTATGCAGTGGTATTCGCGTGTCGTTCTCGTCATTCTGTACGAGGTTGTACTGCTTCTTCGAGGGCATGCTTTATACCAACACCGCACCACTGACGATGATGGCCCGGCCTCATCCGACTGCTTTTTCTTTTTCTTTTACTTGCCTCCTTGGCTTCCTCTTTGCATCTGTAACCGATAATAAATACGAGAAATTATATTTTAATTTAAAGTTTCGAATCTTGATTTATTATATATTTGTGATTAGGTTAAAATTATATGTTTGATGTTATGTGATGGGAGATTGTTGATAAAACTTGAATGGAAGATTATTATCTATTAATTGAGTTTTAATCAAATAATGCTTAGAAATCTTATTCATGATAAAAAAAACTTGCTATAAAATCGCCTACACGAATTTTTTTTCCCATCTGTCATCCCCAGTCAAATATCTCCTCCCTTTATTCGTCATAATCCATCGAAGCAAAAAGCTATTACATACATACATATCGCTCCTGTCTATCTCACAAGAATGAGTAGGTGTAGAGAGCTTTTACGCAAGGCAAACACCGGAATATTAAGTGCGTACATACTGAAGAAGTTACATAGAAAAGAGGGAAGAAGACGAACATCTCTCACATTTACGCATTAACGCGTAAAAGAGTCGAGAAGAATTTTTATGTCGTCGAGGTACTTTTTGCATCCGTGGAATTGCAGGGGTAATTTGCTGGTTCGTTAAGAAAAACTATATAGATATATACATATCACAGGTAAATGAAAATTAACCACTTTGGTCCAGACTACTACTACTACTATTGAGCTCATTTTAAAAATGATGGTTAAAATATCGCGCTCGTTTAATATAGAGATACGGTGCTGTAGGTCTTTATGGGAAAAAATTGTATTTTTATTCGTAGCTTGCTGAAATATACGAGCTTGCGTAGCTTGAATATGGCTTTGTAAATACAGATCGATTAGATCTGATTTATGATATGCAAACGTTACGTTTGCAAAATATTAATTTTTTTCATTAAAATTATGTATTAATAAATTTACGCGTGTGTATAGATAAAACAAACACAAAGTAAATTTTAGTAGATTTAGATCAATTCAGTGGTATAGAAAGTAAAGAAAATTAAAAATTTAATAAAATATACACATAAAATTATTTGTGTGATTTAATAAGTTGTAAAGTAGAACGATTAGTTATATATTTCAATTTGCTTAGAAAAAGTGCAAACATTTTCTAGATTATTATACATGTGTGCGAGAAGCCATGCTAAGGGAGCTTTTCTACGAAGGGTAGCTGGACTCGACCCTCTTAACACCATATAATATGTTAAGCTTTACGACGATATACACCTATATATTGTGAAACGATGGGAAATCTTACAAAATCATTAATGTCATATTACTCAAGAAGAAATAACAAAATAATAATAATTTCAATGTAAACGATAAAGTTTAAATATTACATGATTCAACTTTTAATTTGATAAATTTTTGCAACAAAAAAAAAAAGAAAGAAAGAAAAAAAGTAAAGGTCGTAGAGTAAAACGTCGGGGTAACTTTACGATAGTCACTAAACTTCAGTAGAAAGAAAAAAAAAAAGAGGAAAGGGGTAGGTAGTGAGAACAAGCTGAAAGGAATACGACGAAAGGGGTAAAAAGAAGAATAAAGTATATATACGGTCGTAGAAAACCCAACACAGCAACAACAACAACAAAAAAGTTGGAAAACACAGTGTGGTGACTATAACACTGCGGGGGTGAAAGATATAAAAGAAAAAAACTCATGTGTGTGTATGTACCTACATGTGCAAGTAAAAACATCAAGAGGATTACATACATACATAGACAAGACATCGCGTTTGTTCTAAGCGAGTTGTAATATCTCGGAGCACGTGTTTCTAAATTATTAAACTGAAATTAAAAGTTTCCTATACACCCACACATACACAACTCAGACGCAAAAAAAAAAATATAGAAAGATGTATAGGATAATCCTTGGTGATCACATGCGGGATATCACAAACAATAAAACAAGTTTCGTATATAGGTATAGCATACGAGACATAATAAAGTGTACGTCTTGAAGAAAAAAAGGAAGAAGAAAAGAAGAAGAAGAGTAGATATGGGTTCACCTGTATGCTCGTTGCAGATAGCGAGAGCGAAACGAAAAAGAGAAGCGTGTGTTCGTAAGCGACGAGGGGGGGGGGGAGGGAAGTACATATCAGCGAAAGCGAGGAGGAATATATAGAGAGTCGAAAGCGAAAGGTATCTCTTCTTCTTCTATATAACAGTTCCTTGACTTTTTTATTTGAAAATTTCTTCTTCTTCCTAGGTGGCTGAAAAGGTCTGGGAGTGAAGTGATGAAGAGAAAGAGGAGGATTTAGGTTGGGAGGTAGGATATGCTGAATGGACCAAAAGGACATGTTCTTTTCGGCTTGCGCATATTTATCTTTTTTTGGGTAAGGAGTATTTATTTGATAAAATAAGGATATTTATAGAAGAATCTTGGTTGATCTAAGAAAACGTTATTCATACAGTTATTTTTTCTTCACCTAATGTTTTTATTCGTTATTCTATTAAAATATTTATCTTTTGAGTATTGAAATATCGAATCTTGATTTGTACAAATAGGTGTTTTAACTTGAGATATACCTTCGTATTATTTCACTAAGGATAATCTAAAGCATACATCCTTTATTGTTATTAATGGCTATATATTTTTTTTTATTTTTCAAAAACTTGTTGAATTTACGGTTGTACAAGTAATGGATTGCCAACACGTGCTTATCGGGCAACTTATGAAAGTAATATTCGCGCTGGCAGAGAAATAATAAATTATTTTGTATTTAGGTAATATCAACGAGTGGATTTTGATATTGTTAAAACTCTATAGCTTATACTCATTTATAACTATCCTTCGATAATAAAAAATTTCTTCACTTCAGTCTTCTTATCTTTTATCATAAAAATTTAGTCAAATCATCTCACACTTTTATAAAATTCTCAAAATCTTTACTTAAACAATAAAATCGTTAAATCACCACTTTAAAAAAAAAATTCCCTAAAAAAATAAATCTATCTATATTAATACAAACCAAATACACACATACACGTCAATCATATACATAAAAAAAAAAAACACCAACGTAGCTGCCAAAGAAAATCCGCTTTTTTTTCTCGTAAGAATGTACTATATATAATAATAAAAATCTCAATATAAATAATACCTGTACACACACCCGACAAAAGTCCTCTCTCCGCGATGTGTGTACCTACGTATGCGCGATGAATCACAGCTTCTCCCTCTCTCTCTCTTTTTCTCCTAGCACTACATCGAGTCACAAGAGTGAGAGAAGAGAAAAAGGCGCACACGATGATAAAAAATGTAGATATAAGAGAGAGGAGGGAGGGATAAGAGTAGAAGAGGACGCACACGCGAGAGCCGCGACTTATACCTACTACTACATACTACTACTACGACACGCCTCAAATTCTTCTTCTTCTTTATAGAGCCAGAGACCGGTAAGACACTAGTGTATGTATGTGTATGTATTTGTATCTGTCACGTGTATGAGTGGATGTCTGTGAATATGTATGTGTGTGTGCTCCTTCGAAAAGGAGAGCTGCCAGCCGGGCAGCCAGCCTCCTCTTCGCGGCATACATATACCTACATACACATAATATAGGAGAGGGGAAAAAGAGAACCAGTCGAGCGCTAAACTATATATATGCCAGGCGGCCCGGAAAGCCGATGCGAAGAGAAGAGGTGGATCTCATCCTCTTTTTCTCCTTGCTGCTCTTCTTATATATATATATATATATATATATATATATATATATACACATTCTACTGCTGCTCCTACTGCTTCTTCTTCTTCTTCTTTAGAAACTTCTTATCTGCGGGTATGTAGATATAGCTGTATGCTGCATCCTAGTGGTTGCACTATTGGCTTGAGAGAGTGGCTCGTTTATTTGCCCTCAGTGTGAACGTCTGAGGATGTCGAATGGGTATACAAAAAAAGAAGGACTAGTACACCTTATGATTTTTTATTGGAATAGTGGAATTGATTTTTTTTTTTATTTTATCATTTGGATATTAAAATCAAATATATTTATGTTATGTATGCTTGTGATTTTAGTTATTGTTCTGTTATCGAGATTTCGAGATGTGAGCTTTTTTTGGTTGGAAAAAGTATATGGTGAGCATTTTATTCATGCTTTACACTGAATATATTGATTTTATTATTTAGAGACTTTTTAATATGTAAATTTTTTTTATCGAATAAAAATGACATTGGATTTCGTATGAAATTTGTGCTTTTTATTTGAAATACATATACTAAAATGAAGGTAACACACGTGTCACATATCAATGAGTTTTCTGATCGAAAGCTTCAATATTAAAAGTGACGTTAAAAATATTTGAAAATTTTATATTTGACTTGTTACTAATTCCAGTCGGCATATAAACGTAGATATACATAGAAGTTCTTGCATGTCTACTTTTTCAAATCTATACCTATACTTTTTCGAGTTAATTCATTAATTCAGTGTATAAACATAGAGATTACATAATTTTTCGTCGTAAAATACTCACTGTCCGTTTCTTTCCAAGTATTTTATTCTATTAATACAGATTGGTTGAACGTAACTTTCTATATCACATAGTCATCCTTTTTTTGATCCTTTTCTTTTTCGGTTCTTCTATATACGTATATATATTCCGAACTGCTCTTTACTCATTCTTCGATTTGCTTTATTGCCTCGTAATTCAAGTTTCGCTTACATTTTCTGTTTTATGACACGTTATAGTTGAAAAAAGGGTATCTTTTGCCGTTGACTAATGATAACGAAAATTTATATCGGTAACGTCTGCACGTTTAGTAATAATTTTTAGCCAAAAAAATATTTGATTCTGACTCAGATTAAAAAATATTGAACTTTTTTTTCTCAATCAATTATATTCTATAAACTTGCAAGTATACAATTTTTATTTACTCTTTACACTTGATACATTTTGATTACCTGATCGATACAGCAAATACTTAGTATACTTTGACATTATATCGATTAACAGGTGTCTCTTTTCGTTGCTATAGAGAAAAACACAAAAAAAAACTTGTATAGTCCCAATCTTCCCTTCTGATAATCTAGAAATAATTGTTGCAAGTGTATATGTATAGTTGTGGTCGCAAAGACACTTTAATGCCATATACCCTACAATCATTTCTCGTATTAGCTACCCTACAATCATTTCTCGTATTAGCTGTCTTGGGTTTACTAAGAAAATTAGTATAGCATCTCCCTTGCAATTACCCACTGGTATACGTACATCACTTATATTATATGGTATACCTTTCCCCCTAATAGTCCCTCTTTCTTTCTGTCTTTTTTATATTTCATTTTACTTGGTAGTAGCACTTGTTTGATTGGCAATTCAATATAACGTTTACATTGTGTGTATTAAATTATTTTTCGTGAATGGATTCGTATTCACGTTAAACTTTTAGTTCGTAATAGTTACGCATCATATGCTGAATCATCACTGTATCAAAGAAAGAAAAAAAAGAAACTTATTTTTAAACCTATATATTTGAGATTAAAAAAATTTGCTGCATAATAAACGAAGCCTCACACAAACATAAGGATAGCATATAGAAATGAAAACATTTCCGGTGTTGAAGAAGAAGGAAAAGGAGGAGGAGATACATAGGTAGGAGAAAGAAAGACCAGTCGACCAACCGATCGAGGTATACAGAGGTACAGTGAGTGAGTGAGTGAGAGAGAAAGACGCGTCGGCGTATGTAACACGCGTGTGGGCCGTAGCGGAAGGCTCGAATTCCTGGCTTGAAAAAGGTGGGGTGAAAGAAGAAGAAGTAAAAAAAGAAGGAGGAGGAGGAGGAGGAGGTGAATATGTATACAGGTATACGAAGCCGCGAGGATGCAGCTTTGTGTGGTAGGTATACCACCTGATTCAACTGGCGCTACTCAGCGTATATGGAGAACTTGATACATACATACGCACTAGCAGCTCGATATAACTCAACAGTCACCATGGCATGGGATTGGCCCTGACGCGTTTTTATGTATACGAAGATTCGCACAACTTTTACGCTATATTCTCTTCGCGGCTTCTATTCTGACTTTTCTTTGTTATCCTGTAGATTTTTCGTGTGTCAGAGAGAAATAGAGTGTCGGTTGAAAGGGAATTTCGCGGAGAGATTTTAAGGAGGCGCCTCATCTCTGAGTCAGACGATTAACGAGTTTAGCTTTGCGTGACGTTATATGGGTCTCGAGACTTAATTGTCTAGTCAACTATTATAATCATATGCTGAGTGATTTTATTTTGAGACTCGCGAATCAGATGGTAATAATTTCGTTATAAAGTAGATGTTTAATCGATAAATTAAGGTAAGTATGTACTTTGAAAAAAAAAATTGAAATATATGAATAGGTTTAAGTAGATAATGCCTGGTTAGTCAGACAAAGCATTTTTCTAGCAATTAAATATAATTATTTACTGAACACAGGTATAGTATTTTATATTTTAATACCATTAAATTTTAATTTTCAAACATATCATCAAATATCTACACACCTTATATTATATATCTTGTCTAATTATCAAAAAGTAGATAACTTTCACTAAACGCAATTACAACACTTAAATAATCTTTATAAAATTCAACTCAACCAATAAAAATTAGCTAATTTTTCAAAAAGAAAGCCAGAGTAATCACGCAATTGCAATTAAAAAAAAAAAGAAGAAAAAATAGCAAAAATAAAAGCTACTCGAGCTCAACGTACTCTTTGTAAAATAACAGCCTATATATGTATGCGTGAGCTAAAACATATATAGAATAAAGAGTTTCATTTCTTACAGCAGTACGCAGCAGTCAGCTTACGCCAGCCGATCGGCATCCTGAAGCGCGCGATAATCCACGCGCTCGCTGCACGCGTGACGCTGAATCAATTGGTCTCAGGTCGCTCGCTCGCTCGCGCGGGTGAGCGCGTGTAAAGTAAGTAAGCAAGGCTTTACGCTTGTCTTTTCTGCTGCTGTGACTGCGACTCTGCGTCTTTGAGTTACACATGCAATGCCAAGGAGGAGAATGTAGAGAGAGAGAGAGAGAGAGAGAGAGAAAAGAGAAGGGGGAGAAAGAGGTGATTAATGCGGTCGCGCACGTGTAAGAGAGCATCACACATACACGAACAGACACATATGGTGATAGTATATGTATGTACGTGCTTGCTTGCTCTTTTAAGGCGCTATGCGCTCGATTTCAAGTTCTAAAAGGTAACACACTTACAACTATGTGTTTGTGTAGATATATAGAGAGAGTATATATAAAGGCCCTGGGAAAATGGGCTGCTGATGCTGATGCTGCTTGTATATGTATATACTTAAGGAGAGAAAACCTAGGCTCTTTTGGCGGACGCGAGATATAGAGCCGCTGCCTCAGCTTGCGCTTATCCGCACCGATCCGGAACGCCACTACTGCTACGGACGTTAACAGCTTATTTGGTGGATAAGCTTTAAGTGAAAGAAAGGATAGACGAGAATGGTTGGATGGGGGAGAGAAGGAAGAGGTAAAAATGCCGCGGACTTTCCGAGAAAGTACAAGCCGATGTACACGCGATGTACACGCGATATAGTAAGGGCCAATTAAGCCCACGTTTACTTGGATTCTCATCTCTATACATATACCTATACTCTTTATCCTCACTTACGATCTTTCTTTTTTTTCTTCCCCTCTCTCTTTCTTGCTTGGCTTTTCACACGTAAGTATCGCTGTCCTGCTACAGCTGCTGTAGTATATAGTAAAGCTATAAGCTTGCGCGCTCGCTCATCACATTATCACGAGAAAAGCCTCCCCTTTCCCTTCTTCTCATTCTTTATAATACCTCCTCCTTCTTCTTCTTGACTACGTGAGCAGCGAGCAATGCTCTTCTCCCGGACGTTTCGTTCTTAAGCCGAGAGAATATATATGGAAAGGGCAAAGATATTATAAAGAGAGAGAAAGAAGCCAGCAACTCGCTTCACGCCGTGAAATATGAAAAAGAAGTTGAAAACTTCTTCTTCTTCTTCCTCTTTATCTTCTTTTTTTTCCTTAATTGTACAAGGTATATAAGTCCCAGTGAAGATTGCAAAGGAGAAAGAGAATAAATCCGTCGCGTAATTGATTCGTTTTAAGAAAGCCGGCTTATAAAATTATATTCTTATATAGCTTTAGTGAATAAAGGTATAGATATCGGTATATGACTTATCCAGCTTCCTTTCTTACAGGTTTGGTTTGATATTTTGAGAAAATATTTTGAGAAAATAACGAGTGAAAACTATCTAGCTTGTATACATAGTACACCTGTCTTAATTAGACTAATAATAAAGTCGTTGATCTTTTTATACTATACGCTATGATATTTTGTTCGAGTTTTGATTGCCTAATACTTAATGACATACTAGACTCTGTTTACATTAATTAAGGTTTTAGTACCTGGTACCGCCACTAATCACTTCTGGTATTATCTTTCAAAATTAACAAAAAAAAAAATATAATTAACAAATCACGTTTACATCAAGAATAAACGCTATTAGACTGATTTTCAATTTTCCTTATTCAAGCGCGTGTAATACACGTAAAAATACATAAGGTATAGTGCCTAGACTATACTAAACGAGTAAACGAGTCTTTCCTCGTCTATACCTCCTGTAAATATGTCTGTCTAATTTGAAAACGAGTAAGTAATGCAGCTTATACGCTTGTACATACTTATATACACATCAAAAGAGAAAGAGACGAGTTGTATAAGGATCTTGCTTGGTATCATCTTGTGCGGCGACCACCAAAGACGATCATCGTGTTAACTTTTTTTTATTGTATTCTTTTTTTTGCGAAGCTATGAATTTTGAAAAATTGATGCTTTGAAATTTTTTGTGATGATTTAATTTGAGTAATTTTTTTTCTGTTGTTAGAAGAATTATTTTATAGAACGATATTGATTATTAATTTGAGTAATTTTTTTTCTGTTGTTAGAAGAATTATTTTATAGAACGATATTGATTATAGTATATTTGGGTTATTGGAAAGTTACGCGATTTTAAAAATGGATTTTATTTGAGATACTTATTGTTAATAGCCTTATAGGAAAAAAAAAATATGATTCCAAGTATCTATCATCTTTATTATTAGGATTTCCTGTTGTTAATTAATAATAAATTTTCAATCTTTAAATAGAAAAAAAAAAAGAAATTAAACGACAATAATTTTTTTATTAATTTTAATTTATTTATAAAATCGATAAAAACCAATAAAATTCACAAAACAAAAACCTTTAATATTATATATCATACAAAAGAAAAAATGAAATCAACACACTTAAAAATAA
>JAPYZE010000142.1:0-89271 GCA_030522805.1 Leptomastidea abnormis | reverse complement strand
AAAAAAAAAAAAAATAGAAAGAAAACCCGATCAAAAAAAAATAAAAAAAATAACAAACAACAAGAAAAAAAAAAAAAAAAAAAAAAAAAAAAAAAAAAAAAAAAAAAAAAAAAAAAAAAAAAGAATTGAAATTGAGAGAAAGGGTATGGTAGATTTAAAAGCGGCTCAAAGCGAACGTCCGGCAACGCTTTAAATCCCCAATATATTAGTCCTCTCTTACGCGACTTTTCTCTTTCTCTCTCACTCGGCGGAAACACGCCTTTGCCTCACTTTAAAGCCGTTTAATTATTAGCTCGGCTGTAGGACCGAGATAGAGAGAAGGTAGAGAAAGCTCGAGAGATGTAGAGAAAGAGAGCAAGAGGGTAGGTTGGGGGTGGGGGATGGGCTGTTTGCACCCTCGGCGTTAACACGCGCCAGTGATACTCTCTCTTTCTCTCTGTCTACGGCACCTCGCCTTTATGCCGGATGCAAACTCGTATAGCTTCTCTCTCTCTGGCATCGCGCGTCTGTCCATCCAGGCGTCGTTTGCCGTCTCCCTGAACCACCAGCGTCGTCGTCGTTGTCGTAGTCGTCGTCGTTGCTACACACACCAGTGCTCCGAGGCGCGAGACGAGATGCCAGTGACGGGTTTGTCGGTGCTCTGGCAGACGTGGGTCGCTTGAACAGCAACGTCGGCTCTGCTGCTCCGACTTCCCATCTCTCCCTCTCTCTCTCTATATGTGTGTATATACACAGCAGCAGCAGCAGCTCGCATTGTGTCCTCTCACGGCAAGCTTGCAACTCCTCACCTGCTCTGCCGGCTTTCTCTCTGGCCTTTATCTCGAGCTTCTCTTTGCTTCTCCTACATACTACTACTTCCATGCCGTGCTTGTGAAGGCCTTTTTATTCGCTTGCATGCTTGTTGTTGTTGTTGTCGGCAGTGGCGGTGGTGGTACTGTTTGCGGCAGCAGCCCCCCCTCCCCACTTTTCCCAGCAACTCCTGCAAGTTTTTCGATTGTGTCCGTTTGTCGCGTACCTCGCGTACTGAATGGTACCGGATGTGCATTGTTAGGACTCTATCGGCGTCGGCGGCGGCGGCGACGAGGACGACGACGACCCCCGCTCGGATTTAATTAACGCCGTTGATAATGGGAAAGTTGCGCGTATGTATGTATGCTCTTGGTGTGGGTGTGTGTGTATGTCGCGGCTGTGGCGTTTTTGCCACAACAAAACTCAATGAAGCGGCGACATTCTATTCTTGATATTTACCGAAAGTCGCTTGAATTAAAACCATTTGTAAAGTATAAAGTGTAAATTCAAAATACACTCCATTAAGAAAAGAAAAGAAAAAATAAATAAATAAAAGTGTCTTAACAAACTTGTCTGTAACTACTTAAAATGTTCGATTTGCGAGAAGAGAATTGTTTACCTATGAGGATCAATAAGTATAGAAGAAAGAAAGCCGTGGAAACATTGTCACATTTCAATTCCTTGCATTGTCACCTATATGTATGTGTATCTCGCGACGCCTCTATTCGAGACAATAAACAGCACATTCCAAGCAGTCTATATCTCACTCTCATCCCTTTCGAAAATGCATCAGTCGTCGTCGTCGTCGTCGGCTATTTATTCGACAAACAGAGGGAGAGCGACAAGAAGAAGAAGAAGAAGGTGAGCGAGCGTATGCTTGGCTGTTTTCCGCCAGCACACCGCGCGTTCTGCAAACGAATAATCAAGGAAAGTTTCACGCCTCCCAGGCATCTTCAACCAGAGGGAGCGAGAGAAAGAGGAAGGCTGTGTAGCCCATTATTCCAAGCGCATTAGAGCAGACGCGTCGCTTTAGTAGTAGTAGTAGTAGTAGTAGTAGCAGCAGTAGCAGCCCCAGCGTAATAACGTCGCAAGGCAGCCCTGCTGGTGCGGATATATGGGTATACAGATATGTATATATGTGTATGGAAGCGCTCGACCACGCGTGTATACCAGCACCCTGGCAAACACGGTTTCGGCCGGATAAGCGCCGCTTGCCAACCCCCTCCTTTCTCTCTCTCTCACTCAATGTGTGTAGTGTGTCTCCTATCTCCCAAGCAGGCACCCTGTCTCGTGTGCGCTCAATCGCGACCACCCGGCCATTCCTCCCTACTGAGCTTGAACGTCACCCTTGTTCGCATTAATGCCGAATATATATATTCGGCTGTGTAGCTGGCTTGAGTGACTTCAATTAATAGTACTCTTAGCAGTGTATTTTGGACTGGGGATTCGATTGCTAAACTTGTGTTTAGAGGAGATCGATAGGTGATCGATAGCTATTAATTAAAAATATTTTTTAATTTTTCAACTTTAAATACTGTGTATGTGGTTATATTTAGCTGAACAAGTAATACAATTAGTTTACGGGAAGAACTGGTGCTTGCGTGTTGAGTATAGTGGAATGCAGCCGCGAGACTGTTTTTTGCGACCCATTGTGGCAGAACAGTCTACGTGTATATATGTATGTGTGTGCGAGGGGAATTTGAAGAAACTCATTGTCGCGTGGCTTGCATAGTTAGACAAGTGCCGGCGATGAATTTTTTTGCTCGTTTGCAGCTTAATGGCCTATACGACGACTACTACTACTACTACAGCTACTGGTTGTGTTTAATTATGCACCTTTTTTTTCGGCTTATTTTTGAGAGCGTGCGTTATCTTTAACTGTTATGCTGCACATTGTTTATTATCATGAACGTTATATAGCCATGCTGCAAAAAATTTTTATCTGCTAAGGAATTTTTTAAAAATTGTTAAACTTTTACTCGCGAATAAAATAAATTAAAAATGAAACAATTATAACTCTTATTGACTCTTTATTGAATAAATTATTTCTTCAATTTAAATTAAATTTAAAGTTTTTAATATAACCTTATAATAATAATTTTGTAAAAATATAAATAATTGTTTAAGAATCATCCTTGAAAATAAAAAGCATCGGGATCAATATCCTACAGCATAAGGGATGAAAAAAAGTAAGTATAAATTTCCAAATGGAAGGCATTAGCAAGGCTGACAAGGTCGCTAGAAAGAGATTCATTACTGCGAGAGCTGGCGCTTGGTATTCGCGAAGCAGCAGGTCGGAGACGCCTTGGATATAATGGATACGTGATAGAGAGCCATTAGCTACCTCGAGCGCATTAACGGTATATCTACACTCACACACTCGCAAAGTGGTGAATCGGGGCGAATCGTCTCTCTCTCTCTCTCTCTTTTTCTCGTGTGTATTTCTTTTTCTTCCATTTCGTCCACTCGGTACGCGTTTCATTTTCCATTCCAGAGGCAGCGGTTACGCACAGCTCTATACGAGTTATGTACAGGTATATGTATATATGTGCATACACCGCTGCTCGATTTCATTGGTCCCAAGCGTAATGTACAGTGCCGCGGTACTGCTAATTAGCCGAAGCCGCGTGTGGCTGTGTCTTTGCGCCTGACGTCGCGTGTGCTATATATTCTGGCTTCGCGCGTCGCTGCGACGACGAGCGCAATTTGCTGAAAATTCACATCGGCTGCTGTTGCTGCTACTATACGTCTGTGTGTGAGTGATGCTGAACTAAATTTTTTTTTTTATGGTGCATGAAATTAATTAGAAGGTAAATATTGTTTAGCAAAAATAAATTATTACTTGTTATGAATGAAATGACAGACTTTTTTTTTTATATTTAAGCACACTTTTCATTTGTAAAATACGTAAAGTCATTCTAAGTGAATTATGGACTTAATCCTAATCCTACTTCTAAAGATTAATTGTTCTATTAAGTCGAAAATCCATTCGAAACAAATGAAATTATCTCGTGAAAACTTGTAAGAGTCACTCTTCCACAAGAAAATCTTTTGTAGAATAAGAGTAATTGTATTATATTCTATAAATTTTGAATTATTAATTTTGAATTGAATTTTTTTTTTTGTCTTTGATAAATTATTCCAAGACGTGTATACATCATCCACGATCCATGAATAATTTATTAAACTATTACTTGGCTTATTGATAGTTCATTTACAAACCCCTGTGATACAGCTACTAGTCAGTATAGTGCAATACGCTTGTTTGTAGGTGCACGCAAACGCTTATATATATAGGCACGGTATTCCTCGACGTCTTTCTCAACATGCGCTAAATTACAGGTGCTTTGACGCTGTTACGCGTTAAAGATTGAAACGTGAGCTGTACAGAGTGTAATTCAGTCTGGGGTGGAGTCCTTTGATATGCGTGTATACCTACTAGGTAAATAATGCAATATTACGTATTAATATTAAACAAGGTAATTAGAAAACCACATAATTTACAAAATTTAACTGCTTTGCTTTTATATTTAAAAAAAATGTAATTTTAAATATTGCAATTTATTGACTATGAAATAATTTAGCAAAAAATTTTATCAAAATATTTCAGCAGAAAATTACTTATTACAACGTAAAATACGCTATAGGGGAAGGTAAAGTTCTATTTTATTGAAAAATAATCGAATATTCTTGACGTCTTTGAAATCTTAGACGACGTCTCAGCGACGAAGCAAAGATATTGAATTCGGAGACTAAGGGGGCGAGTAATAGAGTTGGCAATTCTTTGATCTCCTATAAAAAATTGCGTAAAAGCAAAATTTCATTCAATTCAACAGACATACTAACAATGATAAATAAAAAATCAATAGTATATATCAAAAGAACAAAATAAAAAAAGGAAAGAAAAGAAAAAATATCACTAAACGGCTAAATCTCACAATTAAATCTAAGAACATAAATTGCTCGATTTCCAGAAGAATAAAACTAATTACGAAGAAGCTCCTTGTTTATTCCCGAGAGAGAAAATCGCGCGAGGACAAGAGACTTTAATTTCGGACTGCCTTATAGTATATAGAGGGGGACGCTCGGATTACAACGATAAATGAATCCGCCAAAGAAAAGCTCGCGCTTGTATCCTTGTAGTGTTCTGCTAATGGTACGGGTGCATTCGCAGTATAACGTAGAGCATTCAGCAATGCATCTCACACGATATGCAAGGGATTAAGAGATCGCAGCGGCTAGAAAAGCCTTAGCAGATATATATAATGGCAGTGGTCGCTTAAGTAAGCAGGGAGCGAGCGAGCGATATCCTGCTGGAGGGTCTCGGGGCTCTCTCCATTCGGGGTACTCCCTGAGGAGCTTGTCCTTTACGTGATTTCCTCCTTCTCCTTTTCCTTCTATACCCTCCCTTTTTCTCTCGCTGCGGCGGCGGAGAAGCCCGGAAGCTGTGCTTTCACGTTACGGGACTTTCAGGAAGCCACCACGCGAGAGCGCCCAACCCAACACCATCACCCAAGCCAGAAGACACGGCTCTTTGGTAAACAGGCTTTACTCACTGGACGACGAGCCCACCGCCACCGCTCTCTGATGAGTTTTCTTAATGCTCGAGAGAGATCGTCTCTCGGTTTTTCGCAGTCCCTAGGATCAGTCGCTTTATCTGCTCCCGACGACGTTTCTCTCTTTCTGTATGTGTACTTAAGTGTACAAATATTAAAGATTTAGAAATGTCATTCCGGCTCTTGATTCACGGGAGCGGAACGTAAGATTTTGAGGAGGTTTCTAATCTTATATCGGTTATAATAAAAATTCGTATTATTCGTACAGTACTTATTTCGCGAATAGAAATTATTTTCCAAGAATTTTGAAGCTCTTATTATAATGAAATAAGCATAACTAGAATTCCAATCGATTCAAGTCAAGACGTTTAATTAACTCGTCGAGAATTCAGATCAGAATTCACAGCGCCTTGCAAGCTTTCACTACGATAAACTCATATAAAATTTCTTGCAACACCCGTCTCAAAATTTCGCATCTTACAACCACGAGCTAAAATTCAAGTTCTGCCTAACTCTTACTCTCTCTCAGCTTCAAATTCCAAAGACGCTTGCTCGTCAAATACACTTTAACCGGGCGTTTATCGTTTCGGGGGCATTCGCAACCAAGTAATTCAAGAGAGAAAGAGAGAAGAGTAGGAAGGGAAGAAGAAATAGAGAGCAGGCAATAGAGAGCTGCTGCTGCTGCTGTGGTCCTCGGGGCTATATAGAGAAGGATAGGATGAGTAGGCACGCAGGGCAATTTTCGCGTAATTCGACGGGGCGCGCGATCGTCATAGCAACCTCGGTCGGTTGGGCTCTGCGGATCTCCGACGGGCTCAAACAACCGCCACCCGATCAGCCGCGACGCGAAACGGATCGGGCAATCCTCTCTTGCATGCCAGTCTCCTCCCCCATTTACCACCCTATCCCATGCTCACTCACTCTCTCACTCTCTCTTTGATTAGTGCCAAACAGTCGAATGTCTGAGTACTGTTTGCCGAGACGTCGCCTGGTTTTCCGCGATGATTGCGAAGCTAATGGAAATTGTGGTGCTCTGGTGTGCAGAGCATGCCTTTTTTTTTCAGGCTTCGAGTCAGCGCGATACCGGCTTTGATGAATGTCGATGTTGTAGGGCTTTTTACTAGCTCTACGAGCTACGACAAATGAGGAAAAAAAATTGTTTTGTTACCGACTTTTTTTTCTTTTTAATTAAAAAGTTTGTTCTGGTTCGTGGATTAATTACATTTTGACTTCTTTTTTGGTAAGATATGGATCATTGTAAAATGATTATATTTATTTTCGATATGTTTATTGTATTTAATCCGCTTAAAATATTCAATTGACGCTTTACTCAAAAACTTAACTGATTAATTTGGATTTGCCTGTAAAATAGGGTTGACAACATTTATGTATATTTTGTTCGGATTATACTCATTTTCATAAAGTATATGTAGTTACTGCTCCCGGTAGGATTATCCCTTTTGCCTCTAACCAAGCTCGTAAGTAACTAATAATTAAGTAAGTTGTTAGTTGATTGTGTGTGTATCAAGAAATTTAAGCGCATTAACGTAAAATTTATTATCTCAACACTGTTATACGTGGAAAATAAAAATTTAAAAGGGATTTAAAAAGTATTAAAACACAATTATTTTTTTAGAATAATTGTAAAGAATCTTTTCTTCTTTTTTTTTTTTTGTAATTGTAACGAAAAGTAAACATGACAAGGATTTCGAGCAACCCTATAAAAGAAATAACTGATGATAAATCTTGACGCCGTCCAATAAAACCAAATCGAGTGGAAATTATGAAGAGGGAATATAATAGGCATTTCTGTCGCTTTGAATGGAATGTTTTAAGTATTTTTAATTATTTCGTATATTTTTAAAACTTTTTTTCTACTTCACTTCTAGCACTTCTTGCAAAATAATCATTTAAAAATTCTTGAACAAATTGTATGGATTAATTCATTAAAAATTTCAATGAGATTCAACGATTCCATTAATTTATCGATAATTTTAAAACGTCAAAGAAAAAAAAAACACATGATTGCAATTTTAATTTAATATATTAATATTTTATTTTATTAAAATACCAATTATTAAATGAAGCGCTCATAAAATTAATATAAAAATAATTGATTATAAAAGAATGACGACAATTTTCTACATCCAGATGGATGACAAATTAAAATTGATTAAAAACATATTAATAAGCATAAAGTACGTTTTTATCCAATAAAATTATATAGCTGAAGCTTAAGCAGGGATAATGATCATTCAAACGCATATATCTCCAGTCCAATAGATAAATATTTAATTAACGCGTACACATGCGCCTGCAGTATGTATAGTTGGAGGGACGCGTGTCACATCGCGATTGTTCGCACCACACCTTAGCGCATATAATTCCAGAACGCAGAGACGTGCATCAGATTAACATTGTAGTTTGTGGGGGATTTGGAGAAGTAAGGGGGGGGGGAAGGGTTGAATTAACGGGTCGTCTGAGTAAGCAAAGCTGCAATGGGAGAGTAAAGCTTCCATAGTAGAAGTAGCAAGAGTATACAGTGGCGTCGCAAGTAAATCTTGACGCGGCCCAATAAAGCCGAATCGAGTGGAAATTATGTGGGCGAAATGTAATAGCCGCGGGAGAGAGAGAAAGAGAGAGTGAGCTTGTGTGCTTGCATTTTCGTGCTGCTACTGCCACGTCATCCGTCGTCGCTTCTCGTTTGCGAACCGCGCACCCGAGACGAGAGTTATCCGTCCGCGTACGTCCCTCACGGCAGTGTCGCGAGGGACGACAACCTCGCCGCAACTCTCCCTTCTCCTTCTCCTCCTCCTCCTCCTTTTCCCTATACTCACTCATCGCTGTCTCCTCCTACGCCATAGAGGACGGATGAGAGAGTGAGAGAGAAGGAGTAAAGCAGGTACTATACTAGCCTCTCCCCTTCTCGTATACACGTCCTCCCGGATTTCCATTAGCGACCCGTAATTGAAACTGCGGTGCGAGCAAATGAGTTTGATGTTCGCGCGCGCACCCACCCGCTTAGTATATGTGTACATTTGTGTATGTGTATGTGTGTGTATGCGTGTGAAGGCGACGATATACATATATACGCACAGTGTCGAAATGACTCCTTCGTCAGTAGTGTCATTTTCCACGCTTCCTGCAACCACCACCATCACTGTACACCCTTACCAGTACCACCAGTGCTGTTGGTGAAGCTTTATTATGCATCCACGCCTTTATTCTGGTTTGCTATTTTTCAATCCTCTCTATACCCCATACTTCTACTCATTTGCTCAGCGGTGCGCGCGAACGCGTGGAAAAGCCCCTCGGTAGTATTTTCGCACTCGGACTTCCCTCTTTCCACTCTTCTCTCTCTCTCTCTCTCTCTCTCTCTTTTTCTCTGGGAAAATCAATTCTGGTATGCTACGCTCGCACACCCCTCCGAGAAAATGGTGTTGTCATTTGTGGCAAAGTGACGATTTAAAAGGTCTCCCTACCCCATCGTATACTCCGAGTGTAGCGGGAAATTAATAATGTCGCGCGTCGACGCTTGGCTTGTACTACACTGTGGTGTTGCGTTGAAGGAAAAACTTTTTGTCGGGCACAGATGACTTTATTGTACCCGTCGCGTAGCTGAGTGTATATATAAGGCTGTATAACAGAGGGGTTACTCAATGGAGCCAGAAGATTAACGCTCCCACACACGCCCAGCCTCCATTTGAATACACATTTCGAATTACACGCGCACGAAAAATACGAAAATTTCAATAATCTTGTTAGTAATTGCATTTACATTTGCACGTTGTTTATATTCTGTCGAGTTCTAAATGTAAATGACGATTACAGGTATCATTGCATTCATAAAAAAAAATTAGAAATTGTAATTTGTAATCTGTGTTAAGTTATTGGATCGTTTAGCTTTTTGACATAAAATAGGCCGAAGGTGTGTGCGGGGTTCGCTTAATTATAAAACCAATAAATTTGCCAACTGGAGGTAAAGCTGCTGCTCAGACTGTCGCACTGAAGGATGTACGAGTCGCCCTGATATACTGCAGCAGGAGCTTTCTTGACTTCACCTTATCTCATCCCTTCAAACATATTTATGTCGAGCAAGTTGCATATGATTACACTTTATATGCTCATTAGGTAATTGTTTTTGTCTTCATTATTTTGTTGCTCAGGATTTTATGGGAGTAAAGTTTGTGGAGTTGGAAAAGATTTAATTGGCAAGAAATAAAAGCAACGAATTCGCTGACGATGATTGTCGAACAAACGATAAAAAGCAGCTGGGACCCCGTGTGTTTTGCCGAGAGTGCAATTTTCTGATTTTGGCTGGGTATTCAGGTGCAATTTGTGTACTCCAGTACTAGCTAGTGCAATATTCTTCGTCTTTTTTTTTCGAGAGAGAGAGAGAGAGAGAGAGACTGTGTTCGGTGCTCCGAGTATAACGAACTTTCAATACATCGAGTTTATTGCGTCGATTGCAGACTGCTGAGCAAATGTTGTCAAAGTTTGGCTGAAATGTTTGCTTTGCTGTTCGCTTGATTATGACACGAGCAGAGAACTGATTTGTTTGAGCAAGTGTCTAAATGAATTTGATGTGTAAAATCAATTAAAAATACGAAGCGGACTGGATGGATGCGCTGCTACTGCTGTTCTTGCTAATTGTTAAGGAAAATACTCGGGAGACTATCGGAAGATATAATAGTAGCGAAGTGTATGGCACAGGTGATTTTTATAAAATAATTTATTGCTCAAAGTTGATAAAGTAACGTTATATAGATTTTCAATTTTAGCGACTTATCAATCGACATTTTTCACTTGATCGCTTCGAATAGAATTATTAACTTGAGAATTTTTTTGATGCAGTAGTAATGTACGCATCTCCAGACTGTAGAGAGGCTTCTCTGTCAGGAAAAATTGTCCGCTTTCGACGGAAAAAGGTGTCTGCGTAAGTGCTTCTCGAGAAAACAAGAATCCCGAATTATTTTTCGAGCATCTGCGATTTTTCTCTGTTTTCCCTGCGCATTTTTCTTCGCTCTTTTCTCTTTTCACTACATTTTATCTCTTTTTTTTGCCACTTTTTTTTCTGCTTTATCAAATGACTGGCTTTTATTAAATGTTATAAAATTACTCTTCTATCAAATATTTTGAAATAAAAAATAAAAATGTTTGTTTCATAAAATTATTTAAAAAGAATCAAATTTCATTTTATACATCAAAGTAATCAAACAAATCAAACATATTACTACACTGAAATGACTATTCACGCAATCAATCGTTTACATTATTTTTACAGATCAATAAAAAAAAATACAAATTTTAATTGACATTCAAAATAAAAAAAAAAATCGTTCACAACTATTGCTCGTCCATTCCGAAATTTCACGCTTCGAAAATTAGCATTATCCATACGCGAATATCAAGAACGCGATCAAAAATTTCTCGCACGCCCTCGTAGTCACGCCCTTGCTATAACCTCCTACTACTCCTCTTCCTCTTTCTTTGCTGGTGTCCCCTTCGCTTTCTATCTCTGGAGGGATCGTCCCCACTCTCACGAGGCTGCATTCGTTCTAAAGGCGTATAACGAGCCGCCGCTGGCGGCATCGGTAGCAGAATAGAAGTATATAGCAGCAGCGTCTCAGAGCCGTGGCGTCTGCAAGGGTCCACGAGAGAGAGAGAGAGAAAGCGAGAGTTGGCGAACTATCGTCGAAGCCATCGCCGGCGACAAATTCCCTCATCTAACTTTTCGCGAGAAGATGAGACGATCGCTCAGCGGGAGAGAGCTACGCTGCGAGAGAGCAGCCACCCACTGCCTCCGGCAGAATTAACGATAGCAATCGGCCGACCTCCTTTTTTTCCTTCCCTCCCCCCCTTGCCTCCTCTTACTCTTCATGGCTTCGGTTACGCTGGCTGTGCCATTTTTTCTATACCTTCACTCTTTAGTCCGCATATACTTTGCCAGCATTTGCAAAGCGTTGGCCCTTCGACGGCTCTAGTTACTTTATCAACAAAGACTTGGACTCCGAGTTTAATTGCACCGTAAGATTCTTTTTACTACCCCCTCCCCGACGAACAACTCTAGAATTCATTATATAAAAATACACTTTGGTCTTTCTTTCAGAAAAAGAAAAAAAGATTTTAGTTTCTCGCTGACAAATTTAAAGAAAAAAAGGAAACAAATGGTCCTTGGAAAGTTAGTCGACGCAAAACTATCCCCCACCAGGTGGCATATTATTCGGTTAAGTTTGGGAGAGCGTAGAAAAGCGAGGAAAGTTCGTATATAGTCGTAGCAAAGTCGTAGCACACACACTAGACGAAACAGCAGAGCTCCCCCTTCCGCAACGAACTCATGGTACCTCCACGCAATCATATTTGCCGTCGTACTCCAAAGTAGTCCCGCTCATACTCACACGTGTGTGAGCTCAAAATTACGCATTCAGACGCCTCTACGTCTTAGCGCCACTACAGTTTTATCCCTTCCCAGCAGCAGCAGCACCTGTATACTTTAACATAATAAGCCTGTATTATACGCTACGCAGACGACATTTTCTCCAAACGTCGATCGTCGTATGTATGTGTCACACCCGAGCAAGGGTGACTACTTTTAGTTATATATATGTATAATAACAACAACAATGCCAGCACACACGTCCCGACGTTTCTTCTGTCGAATGGACAAACTTCAACAGTCTCTTACTCTCTGACTTGTATCGTGAATGTACACGTACGTACATATACATATTTAAGTAAAAGCACCGCGTATAGGGAAGTTGGCGACTGCTGTGGCGGCCTAGAGAGACTTGACAAAGTAGTATTATCATATTACACACGCGGATATTGGTTGAGAAAGATAAGAAAGTTCTTTCGCGTAATCTCTGACGTGTAATCCGTGTGTGAGGATATCTGCATATGAAGACAAGAAAAATCGGTAGTGCTTTTTTCTCTCAACTTTTCAACTCTTCAAGTGAATCCAAAAGCTCGACTTCTTGTCTCATATCTATAATCGATAAGAATTGCAAGTAATGCTGCAATATCTCAAAGGTAACAGAATTTCAAAAAAAATTAACATAGTTTGCAGAAGCACTCAGGAAACAGCCAATCTGTTAAAGAGCCTTACAAAGCCACCAAACTTACTCCAGCTCTCATTATCACACGTGCGTAGTAGTATAGTAGTAGTAGTGGTGGTAGCAGAAGCAGGCAAAGCGAGGGTGCTGGTTCGCCGAGTTGCCGGACTTTCTCGGATATTTCACGCCGTCGAAATTACTCGCGGCATGGTGCGTTCTCGGGTTGCTTTCGCGATTATGCCAGTATAATCCGGGAGCGGTGTTGGCCCGTTTGTCACGGCCAGTCGCGGGAGGGTGTCGAGTTTCGGAAGGGGAGCTCGGGTGTCTTGCTTCCTTGCGTGCGATACGCGTACGTACGTACATACCCTGCTCCTTTACTTCTCATCCCTACTTGTATGAGACTAGAACTACAACTACTACTACTAGTTCTACTACTACTACTACTGTACGGTTATCCGAAACAGGAGGCCTGGCGTGTTATCCCACTGGAGTGTGGAGGTGGCCGCACAACTCCTGGGAATCTCGGAATGGCTCTCGGACGCAATGTTTGGCAAGTTAATATCTCGCTAATGCCCTAGCTGACCTTTCCGCTGCAGCACGCAGCTTTCACTCTCCCTTTCTCTCTTTCGAGTCATTCTGGCACTTTAATTAAGCCGCGTGCCGCACATTTGCCTTACTACGCGGATTCACTACTTTACGACGACACTCTCTACCTCATCCATACACACACACACACACACACACACACACACACACTCTACTGCCATCCTACTGTCGAGTTTACCTCGTTTCTTTCCGTTACCCACCAGACGCGCCAAGCTTGTAAGTTTAACGCGCACATGAAACTTCGTTTCACGTATGCAGAACGTGTACTGCACGCGCCGCGAGAACACAGCTTTTCCCAGTGTAATATGATGGAGGAAGAGGAGTAGTGCTGCTAAACTCAACTCTCGTACACTCTTCTATCCAACTTCTTCTAAAATTCGATTTGTCTTAATCCAAGGCGCCGCGTAATCGTTTCAACGTAATTATCATGCTCCGACGAGCTTATTAGTCAACTACCTAAGTAGTGTGTCTTCCTCCTCCTCCTCCTCCTCCTTCTTAACAAGTACTCGCATTCACCCCTCGTAAATAGTTTAACAGCCGCGCGCTAGTAAACAGCTCCTGGAATTACGTTTTTCAAAACAGTGTTGTTGTATCGTCATTATCAAGCAGGAGCTTTAAAAGGGAAGCTCGATCATTACCATCTCCTCTATGATTACAGAGAGCTCACCTGTACTCTGTTATCAATGAGCACCGATCGTCGATCGTATGTATTTACGCGTGGCCTCCCTTTTTTTTCAACCTGTCCCTTTCTCCTCGAATTACCAGGTAGCTGCTGCTGCTGATGCTCTTATACAATTAAACGCTCACTATATCGCTCCGTTTAATTTTAACAAATTAATGACGCTCGTTCGCTCGCTACCTGTCCCCTCGTTATTTTCTGTGTGCGACGCTACTTTAATGACACCCTCTCCCTCACTCGACTTTGTCCATCCAAACGATGTTGCAAGCGTTGAATTAATAGCAACGAAATATAAAGAGTACTCGACTCTGTGTGTGTGTGTGTGTGTGTGTGTGTGTGTATATGTGTACCACGCCTTCTCCATGCTATTACGCTCGATCGCTACGTAATAAATGAGTACCACCGCGTGCATTGGCTGTATGTATGTGACGCTTCTTGATGAAGTGGAAATATCGTTTTATTCAAGTTGAAGAGTATTTTAATAGCCGCTAATGTGCCGTAAAGAATTTGCGTAATTTTACTCTTATCCTATTCATTTGATATCGTTTTATGTAAGAAATTTAATGTTTTGTACTGGGTATACGTATAGTTATATCAATGATTAATGTTTTTTAATTTCTTCTAAGCTTTTTCTTTTCAATTTTCAATTCCGGTAATTAGGCGTGTACGTGGAATTTGATCCGAAGATTACCTTATCGGTGTAAGTCTAAGTTTAAAAATAAATGTTAAGGGCACACACCCTATCCCAACAATTTATCCAAAGCACGAGCAGTTCTGCGTTTAATGGCGACACGCACGGATTGAATTGCATTTTTCTACGAAGCTACACTTCTTTTTTACTGATCGTCATAAATAATTTTTGAACAGCTTATCATCACTGTAATTTCACACGTGCTTATCTGATTTCAATGTACACGCTTTCATCGATTTTACAAAATAAAAGCAACTCTATTAAAAATTAACTTGCACTTTTTCAAAATCTTTCAATAATTTCAATAAAAAAAAAACTTATATTACACCTGACATCTTCTTTCCATTTATAAATTACATACACAACGCAATAACTTAATAACCCATAATAAACAGCTTACGATAAAATAATAATTTTTTTTTCCTTTCAAATTCCAGGATTTATTCGTCAGTGGAGCATGAATCAATAATCATTTATTGATGGCACACACACACACACGTACATACTACAAAGGTACACGTGAACATATATCCGATCGATACCGTGAATAACAGCCTTATACTCCCCGATGTTATTAAAGGCTCCGGAGCGACTCGTTAGCGATATTTTGTACAAGTACACACGGTCAATAATGTATGCGTCCATATGCTGTGGGGGTAGAGGATAGTAGTTCCGGGGTATGGCAAGACCCTCGCATCGAAACGAATAGAAATTAGCGGCGTGGTGGCGCGATGAATCGAACGACACGTCCAGTCTGCTGCTGCTGCCTACATACATGCCGCCTCTGGCAGTAGCATAACGAGGGAGAGCGAAATAGGGAGTGAGAGAAAAGCGTTGAATGTCGCGCGAGGCGCATGGCATTTCGCACCCCATCTTTGGCTACGGAACAATGATCGAATAGGAGCTATTGGGAGAAGGGGGTAGTGTCGAACGCCCAGCTTTCTCTCTCTCTCTCTCTCTTTCTCGTTCTTCTTTTCTTCTCTCGCATTTGCTCGCGCAATAATATCCTTTTTATCGACTGAAGTACTCAAATCCAACATCGACGTGGTGGTGCCTGCCCCCTTAGTTCTCTCACCCCCCTTGTCCAACGCCTAGAGTGTTATCCTGGAATTGTCGCCGCAGGAACTCTAGGCCTAGCCCTTCTCACCCGCGTACTTTTCTCTCTCGCCTCTTTGTCTCCAATTTCCCTACATACATATTCTCTCCCCTTGTGTTGCGGCTCTTTCTCGCTCCAACGCCTCTCACACGTCCATGTCTACTTATAACTATGTACGCCCTTGGAAAATTTTGGGGATGAATTGGTCCGAGTAATATTGTAAACATTCGCGTGATTGAACGCCGTAAGGAGTGTGTCGTTTCGTTAATTTCGAAATGATTTATAAGTTGGTGAGGAGTGTTGTTAATGGCGGTGATTATTATTATTAAAATTGCCCATTAATGGATATATAAAAAAGAATTATGAACAATTGCCATGATAAACATAATGGTATGGAGAACAAAAATTTAATGTACTACTTCTAGAATAATTATTGTCTTGAATACTTTTAAAATAGTCGGATATACATATTCCAAAGCGACCTCTTTAAAATACTTCACAATAGTCGTGGAATGAAATAAATGAATGCAAGAAAGTAATAAGGCGAGGCAGATAGAGAAAATAATCTAAATATAACGAATCGAAATAACCGTTGAGCATGCAAAGAAGTAAATAAGGAGAAAAAGCTCCTAATCATCGCAGCAATAAAATCAACGATGACGACGAAAATGTCGGATCTCTCATCGTGATAAGCCACGCGAAAAAGCCGTAACTTCCGGTTCCCATCAGCTCTCACCACACGTCACCATATAACCATTCGCCTCTGGCAACCTCATCAAACCACATACATACATACATACATACATATACAGTCTTTTTCCAGCAGCGCAATCCTCGCATTCGAGAAAATAGACCTGAGGGTATAAAAATACGACAATTGGGGGGGGGGGGGGAAGGAGGAGGAGATTTTCCGCGTAACCAGATCCAAGCAGGGGAGAAAAGCTGGACCACCCTGGCCAAATGACTCGTGAATCATCGCGTCGCCGAGGTTCTCTCGGTGTCGTGTTTGCTCTCAATCCAATATGTGTATCTCGCGCTCTCTCTTTCTCTTCCTCGCTCTCTTTCATCTCACCCCCCCAGAGGCAAAAAGCGAGAGTGGAAAGACGCGTAAGAGCGGCGGCGATGATGGGAGAGCCAAGGGCTGCTGTCCCCTGGAATTGCAAAGTACAGTAATAGGCCCTCGAAAATTGGGGTGGGCTAAGGACGATTCTCTCTTCCTCAACCTTGAATATACCCCCATCCCCTACTTTTCTTCTATATATAGGCCGACCCCACTTCATTTCACTCCACTGACAAATCTATCCTGATGGAGAGAGAACGGGCTTGAGATGGGGGATATGTAAAGGGAAAATGTTGTTATGTTGATAACTGTTTATTGCCGGATCGCTAGAGAGGATGGAAAGACGCGCAACTGTCTCTTACCATATAGCGACGATTCTTTAAGCTTTCCAACTCTTGAGTCTCAGCATTTTTTTGTCTATACGAGAGGCTTTGTTATTTCAATGCGACAAATTAGACGCTCTTCTTGGCTTAGAGAGAAAAGGAACGAGTGTGTTTTTCGTAAAAGCTTACTCGGCTTTTCTTAATAAAAATATGCTAATTTGTAGTTGGTAATCCAAAGCAATATTGCCAGCAAAATATATAGGTATATAGAATAGCTTGCGCTAAAATAAAGGCAAAGTCTCGTTGAGATTCTATTTCTGTAGTACCAATAAAAACAACAAGTTTATTCGATACCTAGACATGTTGGATAACAACGGAAACAAAACGAATCCAAAAGAGTGTATAGGAGGGTCTTATTAAAGACGTAAATTTCTGAGTACCTCATTTATGCAGAACACCAGATGAAATCTGCAACAGGAGAGTTAGCTAAACAAGTGAGCTGAGCTAAAGTCGAGGTCGAAAATATCGTGTACGCGTCCGAAAATTTTCATCGCGTCCTACTCGTAACCAGCCAGCGAAATTAATACAAGAATCAATTATTAAAGGTCTCTCTCTCTCTCTCTCTCTTTCTCTCTCGACCCTCGAAATGCCCTTATATTCCTCTCGGCACTACTGCGACCCTTTTTCCGCTTTATACCTCCGGTCCTGCTTTCTCGAAAACAGCAGCTATATATGTATCTTTCTCTTTATATACGTATATATACCCTACACAAGCTCACAAGTAAAAGGGAAATGGTCTTATTCATAAAGAATGAGGCGAATTTCCTTCCAGCGGAAAAATATTCACAGTTTCGAGAGTTCGAGCTTGAAAGGAGGCTGAAAATTTCCGGCATCTTTTTCTTCGACGAAAAAAAAAAGAAAAAAAAAAGAAAGTGAAGCGAACGAGAAGAGAAGTAGCTCGTCTTCTTTCGCTATTGAGATACATCTTTGTACCTATATACCTATAGAAATTTTCCCCCTCTTTATATTTCATACTTAAATATTGAATCGCAAAAAATTACCAAGGCACAAATAATGCCTAATTTATATTAAAATTTATGGCACTTCATCAAGAAAAAAGAACAATACTAAAATTTTAATCACAAGTATAAAAAGAAGAAAAAAGAAAGAAATAATAAATTGTATGATGGTAATATACTTTATACTTTTACGAAAATTAAATTAACTTTCAGGATCATTTGATTTTATCCGAATACAGCCCTACTAGTAGATCGGCGTTATTTAAGCAAACCTCAAGTGATCCTGAAGGCATAACCATGAAATTCGACATCGAACGGTCCACACACGCATCCGGGGGGGGGGGCGGTATAGACAAGCTTTGCTGCTGTGAGTCAGTTCGCGAGTATATATACAGGAGGGGTGACAGCTATATATTCGAGCGAGGGAGGGAAGATAGGCAATGAAGCGCGCAAGAGGGCCACATTCCGCTGCCGATCAGATATACACACAAGCTCGGGAGGAGACAGGCTTCTCTCTCTCTCTTTCTCTCTCTCTCTCTCTTTTTCGGAGGCAGAAAAAAATTAGCCTCATAAATCTTGGGCAGCCGAGCGAGAGTGTATATTTGCCCGGGGACCGATGAATATCGCGCACTACCCAAGCAGCAGGGATCGCCCTGCTGAGGCCCGGATACTTCCCTTTTTTTTCTCTTCTTCTCGTCTCTTGTTGTCTCGCGTATAGATACATAAAAGTGTTGGTTGCGCGGGTAGTTACGTGATGCTGTGCTCGAATGAGGTCCGAGTAAAAGAGGGAGATAAGGGACTCAAGGGTGGTGGGAGTGACTGCTCCGACGTACAAATCAGCAGCGGGCGCAGAGGCGCATAAAAGCAAATGGCCCGTTATAGTGTTTATGCCTCGAGAGCTAGTTTTCAGGAATATCGGTGAAAGTGAAATAGAAGCGACTTTACCCTTATAACGCGTTATCCTGTTTGTATAGTTGTCGATGGGCAAAGTTTTTTATGGCTTTATCCGCCCACGAAATTGCTTTTGGAGTACTTGGCTCTCCTATATTCGTGTGTGCTTAATTATGAGATTAGTTTCTTGTTTAATTAAACAATTAACTTTGTGATTTAGTTTTATCGGCCGTTAAGTCGATGAATTTGTAGGCCGTCGATCATTAGACAGATGATTCATTATTTTATTTATATATGTGGGACAGGAAAAGCACACACACAAATTTGATTGCGATAATCATCAACAAGTACGAGATGACGAAGCAAAAGCTAATAAGATATATATATTTTAATAACTTTTGGGAAAAAAGCAATAAATTTACGTGAATAACTGCAAATTGGTATTTGACTTTATATTTATTGTAATCAAACAATATAAATTTTAACGTCGAAAAAAAAAAAACGGGAATAATACAAAACGTAATTTCGAATGCAATCAGTGGAAATCCCATTAAAAATTGGAAACGATTTAAAAATAGCTTTTTTAACGGCAGTTGAAACAGTCCCCCAGAATAAAAACCTGATTCCTGCTGCAAGAGAGAGAGAGAGAGAGAGAGAGAGAGATGCGTAATTGTCAAAACAGATAAATATTCAGGTAGTCCTCATGCTTAATGCATGGACTGCGTGACTCTAACCAAACTTTCTGTGTGAGAACGCAGGAATAAAAAAAATAAAATAAAAAAAAAAAGAAGAGAGAGAAAGCTCGTTAAAGCAACTTTTCGCATTGACCATCTCCGGTACAGACCGAAAGAGATAGAGGCTAACGTTTCCACGGCTTAATGGTCCCGTCGATTCGTAGCCTGTTGGCCTGAAACTGCTCTTATTTCGGTCTTCCACAGAGACCCTTCGTCGTTTCGCGACTTTTCCATGTTGAGAAGAGACATAGTCCACATAGCCCTCTCTATTCTCCCAGCTATTCCCACGTACGAGTAAATTACCTGGCTCCTGGTTAAGTCTTTACTGGCTGTAATGCTTATTTAAAAAAACTAGTTTTTCTTTTTCCCAAAAATGTATTATCCTTAATTCTATCGAGAAAATTTTTAATCTCATGAATTGTATTACCCATTAGCATATAATTAATTAAATTTCTTATTTTAAATAACGTCACAGTGTTAAAAAATGATTAAATTAATAAATAAATAAAATTTGTTTAATCCAGTAGATATCTCGATAAGTGAAGACTCTCAATTATTCTTTTATTTAAGCTACCACATTTTTGCACGAAAGATTAAGTTTTAACGTGGCCAAGTAAGCCAGAGAGAGAGGCTTGTGAGAGAGAGAAAACGAGAGGCAATAGCGACGCGATGCGTGGTAGGATACAAATAAGCGGGCCATCAAGCGTCGGCAAAGATCTCCCAAGTAGTAGTAGTAGTAGTTGTAGCAGTCCAGAGAGAATGAGAACTCAAGAGAAAGTGAGAGGGAGTAGCCAATATTCCCCAAGCGAGAGAGCAAGAGACGTTTAACGGCGCGCGGCTAATATCCACCGGCCGAGATAACGAACACATCACGATAAGAGGTCTGCCAGTCGTCTCGCAGAATCACCCTAGCACACTCACGGCCTAGAACGAGAGTAGACGATTCCGAGGAAAAGATAGAGTTGCCAGGGAAATCGGTGATGGTGATGGTCGTAGTGGTGGTGATGGTGAGGCTGAGATGGAATTGAGAAGGGATGGGCGCGTCGAGTGGAAAATGAGAACGAGTCGAGTAGGTGAAGAAGCTATTTCAAGAGAAAGGAAGGCTTCGCTTAATTGATTGTTTCTGCCAACGTTCGCTCTTGTATATGCAACGGATTTTCTGACACTTGGAAAACTCGGAAGCTGATTTGATGGGAATCGAAGGGGGAAATATTAAAAGGGGAGGGGATATGGATGTTTGTTTTACGCTACACTTGGTAAATGTTACACTCGTTAAGATTGTTTTCACCCTTTCGATTATTGTAACGCGCGTGAAATGAGTTACGTGTCTAGTCAAGTGCACAACTTTGTATGCCTCATGTCGAAGTAAACAAGTAAACATATAGAGAACTAAATATGCGTTCGATCGTGAAATTAAAAAAGTTGAAACGTACAAAAATTGTATGGGCAAAGTTTGAAAAAATCCAAATGAAAGTGCGTATAGCAATCTCGTATCGCGTGGGTATAACATTAATGTGAAACGCGTGAAAATTCCGTAGTAGCACGCGGTGTACGGGCGATAAGGAAAAGCAATATTACGAAGCACTCGACGAAACGTCCGGTCATATTCCGCAAACTTGCGCTTGGAGAGAAACTCAAAAACGCGCCACGTGCGAAAGAGAGAAGTAGAAAAAAATAAAAAGAAAAAGAAGCAACGCAGGATAAGCGAATAGAGCAACGCACACACGCGTGTATGTCTGGAATGTGCCACTCTCGAGTTGGGGAGAGAGAAAAAAAAGGAGACGAAAGAAAATTAAGCAGAACGAAGAAAATTCCGGAAAGAGCAGAGAGGCAGTTGGCTCTGGCTAACGAAGGGCATACATACAGAAAAAGAGAGAGAGAGAGGGGTATGGGGCGTCGAAAAGCGAAAACCACCGTGGGAGATAACACGGAGAGAAAACGTTCCCGCGGGATAATTCCCGCCGAGGCGTCGCCGTTTTCCTCCTACTCCTTCTCCTCGTCATATTCCTCCTCCAACTGTCTACCCACACCACATCCCAGCCCAGCTGCTTCCATTTCCGGAAGCCAGGGGCTCCAGTGACGCGCGATCTGCGTTTGGAAACAATTGATTTTGCGCGCGTGCAGCCTGCTGGATCCATCCACGGTTGTTGGGGGGGGATTTGAAAAGGTGTTCGACCGTGAAAATGCGATTTTTTATCGGGTCGATGGGTTATAAATCATAGAGACACGTATAGGTATATCATATATAGGTAGATATGATATAGCGGGTATTTCTTCAAGCTTTTCTCTTCGGCTTTCGAGTTTCGATATTCAATGTACGCCGCTGAGCCATTGATAGAGTGCTCCAATCGATCAGTTTTCAACGCGATGAACGTGGCGCAAACTGGTTATATACCTGTAATTTATTAAACTGCAATTTCAACAAGCTGGATATAATCTATAGCTTTAATTTCATGGATGCCCATCGAAATCCAGCTTTCAACTCGATAATGTATGAAAGATTATATGGAGCGGCGTATACACACACACACATGTACTTAGGTATATATATCTACGCATACTCATTCACATTACGCTGCATCGCAACTGATAATTAATCCCGTCGAAGTTTCTAATCAGTCGACGATTTGATTTAGCGAGAATTCATATCGACATTTACGATTGCACTGGCTAAACTTTATCGTATAAATTTGCTGCAAAATTTTGCAATAGTCATTCTAGGAGATAAAAAATAAAAAAAACAAAGAGCAAAAAATTTATATCTCTGCTTTTTTATCCACACAGGCCAACTCTCTTGTAAGGCAATATAGAGTGTGTCGCATCCGCAATATTTGTGAAAAAACAACAAGCCGATATACTACATCGAATAGAAGAGAGGGTCTCGGTCCAAAAACAGAGTGCGGCGGCCAACCGGTGGCAACGGCATGGAGCGCGTCACGTGTGTTTGCACTTACGTGCACTGCAGTGTATAATAGCAAGAGAGGGAGAGAGAGAGAGAGAGAGAGAGTGAACGGCAGTACATCGAGCAGAGAGAGGCACAGGCTGCAATCGCCTCTCGTATATATACAGTCTACCAGTCTCTCTTCCCTCTCTGCTCGTGTACGTGCTAGGCGTGAAGCTGGGGGATATATTATGCGGGAACGAGGGTGCCGGGGTCACGTATACGCACTAGGCATCCTAACGATCCTCCGAGCTTCGAGTGAGAATATAGGAACCTCGAGAATCGGATGGGACTAAGACAGAGTTGCTTGAACTTACTGCTGCTCTTACGTACTCTATATGCCTTTTCGTCGGCAGGGCTCTAGAATTCGACCGCCGGCCCGGATACGGAATGCTAATCGAGTCCATGACTCTGAAGACTATTTCTGCGCTATTGTCGTCCGTTTGAAAATTACGTCCGATCGTTGCGAAACGACTTGGTTCCGGATAGATATATAAAATAGTACCTCTACTATTCGCCAAGTATAAATGACTTGATGTTGAACTTGAATTGGTGTTATAAGAAATTCTATATTGTCCTGAGAGGGCAGTCCTTGGATGTGCTTACTTTTTGATAGCGACATCAAGCATAAGTTTTTTTTTTTTATTTTTTCTAGTAGCAATCGGAGAATTGGCTTCCGCGTCTTTTTATCGCAGCCAGCAGACGAATAAGTCTCAGACCAGAGAGACACGTGTAAGAAACGAGCCCTTTTCATTTTGCAGTTGTATGTGACTCGAAAAAGCTGGCGAGCTTGCAGCAGTGGCACACACTTACACACACACACACACACACACACACACACACACACACACACACACACACACTCTAGCGTTCTCTATTCCAGCATTCAGCTCACGAACGGCCTCTTTTCGGGGATTCCTGGCCCATCGACGGCAAGATTAAGTGGAGCGTCGACTAGAAGAGCAGCAGCGCTGTCGCACACCAAAAGGAAACGTAGTATAGTCTACTCTCTCTCTTTCTCTCGAGTAGCTTGATTATTGATAGCTATCCACTTTTCTCTCATAGCCCGGAAATCAAGATTCGCCCGTAGCCCGTGCTCTGATGTCAAACGGAGAAAGAAATAAGCTGCTTATCTTGCTTATATTTCTGATGCGCTACTTTTACAGACGTCTATTATTATACGAATGTCGTATGATTTACGTGCTGAAATTAAAATAAGCGACTATCGCGACTTTTATAAATCTCTTCGAAGCGATAAATAAATTACTTTGCGCAAGCGCACGCATACAACTCAAGAGTCTAGAAAAATTTTCGAAACTTTCCAAGTTTCTTCTCAAGTATTTTGATATTTTTCACGTTTCGATTTGAGCTTGGAATAATAATAATAATAATTATAATCCAGCTAGCCGCGAGGGATATAGGTGGTCTTTTTGATAAAGCTAAAAGCGCTGGAAGGTATTCGCGACACGCACTTGGAAAAACAAATCAATTACAAGGCCATTGAGCTCTTGGGGGGGTGAGAGGGAGTCTAATTAGTTGGTAGGTAGCGCGCTTACCGGCACTTAACAAACTTATCTCTAATTCGAACTTACAACACTCCCTAACTCGAAATACAATCGGCAAAGCCACTCGGCAGCAGCAGCAGCAGCGGGAGTTGGCCCGAGGGTGTTCGGATATATCCAAGCGATACCGGCTACCTATACTACACTACTATACTTCCATGCGCACTTGATATTCAGCCGCGGTACTCGAAACCTCAGTTCTATGTAGGTATACTCTCATTCCTCCCGTCTCCTCCTCGACATTAACGTTAATCTCGATAATAAAATCAGCCTGGAGAATTACATCGGAGCTTGCGGCATAATTTCACGTTATCTCCCGTAACACACACACACACTCTCTGCCTGTGAATTTCGCGATCTAGGCCTGCTCAGTATAGCACATATATAAATCATCGGTGCGCATCGCTTGGTAATTTAGCATCCGGAAAAGCGACGTCAATGTACGAGGAAGAGAGAGGCCGAGCTACCGACAACGCGGAAGGCATCAATTACGACGGACGGTAATTAGTGACGGGCTGGGGAAACGCGCGCATAACAATCTTGTCGCGCTATACTGGCACGATTCGCGTCATTAACGCACCTGCAGTCGAGAGAGATAGGGAGAGAGTGAGCTTGCAAGTGCTTATGTGTGCTTGCAACTCGCTGAGAGTATGCGTGTATGTGAGTGTGTCTATAGCTGCAGTAGACGATGCTTTTGGATACGTTAGAGTGCACGCTTTGTCTCGCTTTTTGATGGCACTTTATGCGAACCTGCTCTAGATATCTATTCGCTCCCCTCTGCTTCAATATACTGCTAGTATTTCCTGTTACATATCGCAGAATTCTTTTATGACGAGTTTCTTAGAAAGCTATTTTTAATGCATTTAATTGTTTATCAGGTATATAAAAATTATTTCGTGCAAGTTATAAAAATAATTTTTTTCTTTTATTTTTTAAAAAACTTTATCAAAAGTAAAATATTTTTATAAATCAAATGGAAAAATATGTAAAAAAAATAACAAAATATTTTGAATAAAATGTTTTTTTATTTGTCAAAAGAAAGATGGAATAAAAGCAACAACAAATATATAACAGAAACGTCAATATTTTCAATTCACAACAATTAAAACGCAACTCGCGTTTCATATAGCAATTTTGGTAAAGCATTTGCGCATTAGATGAAATAGCTTGCTCTAAAGCTATTAAGGTCTAAAGGGCGATTGTCGAGCATTCATCAAGAGAGCATAATTCGCGTGTGTCTGCCAACAGTAACTTCCTCCCCCCCTCCCTAACACTCCCTTCCATACTAACAAGTTGCATTATTCGCTTGTTAAAATGCACTTCTATTCTCTCTCTCTCTCTCTCTCTCTCTTGCTTTTTAAAAACGTTTTAAATGTACTTAGCTAAAGTGTGTGTACGACGTAAAAAATTTCGAGGAGCTTTAGATTTTTGCACAATTTATGCGCATTTCGAACAAACCTCATGCTTTTAGACTGATTTTCCCAAGTTAATTGCAAGCTTAAATTAACCCGGAAATTTCCATTCCTAAAACGTATGTATTGTTTCACAATCTATTTCTTTTTCTCTTTAAAAATCCGTGCAAATTAGATCACAGTATTTTCATAATTATCACAGTGATTTCCATCTAATCGACAAAAAAAAAAAGAAGGAGGAGAGAGCTTATTTCTATATAGATTCACAGCATAATCGACAAAGCTTTTATATAAAGCGTAGACGTTCGGACGCTCTTAATTAAAATTCAAATTAAAAATCGTCGAGCTAGCAGTAGGAGCAGCAGGCTCATGTCGCCTCGAGGTAATTAAGACGCGCGTGCACGCGTCGGCTTTTGAGAATGGAAAACTCAGGGAGAGAGAGAGAGAGAGAGAGAGAGAGAGAGAGAGAGAGAGAGAGTAGTTTTGTCTATATCAATGGGAGTAAGGGAGAAAGAGAAAGATGAGTCCGCGTGCAGGCATGCGATTGCGGTGGTGTGTGATGGTATATATAGAAGAACAGTAGGGGACCTATACCCATAGGGACGACAACGACGCCTGGACAATTTCCTCGGCGTTTAACGTCCGCTCCTTTCGCGTCCGCGGCATATGTCGACAAGAAGAGAGAGAGAGAGAGAGAGAGAGGGAGAGGAAGTCACAAAGGAAGAGAACGAAGGGTGAGCTGCTTCGTCGTGTGCGGCTGCTATGTAAGCGGCAAGTAGAGAAGAGCAGTATATAGTCCAGGGCGCGGCCGCGTTTCCTTGGCGACCGGCGAGTATGCTGTAGAAGCACATCTATGCTGCTACTGCTATACTGCTACTGATGTTGCTGCGTGCTTTGGTCAGAGAAGGTAGCATGTTTGCCTTTCATATTGATGGGGGTATCGATACGATGGGCCCTGGCGCTCGAAAAGGGGCGACAATTGCAAAGCGCGTTGTCCTCCCACCAGCCGTACTACAGGAGGAGCCTTGTGAATATGAGAGAGAGGAGGAGGTGGGCGAGATAGCTCCGTTGTTTGTTCGGTGCCACATTGTTGCTTCAAGCTTCGTTAATGGAGCTGGGGAGAGAGCGAGAGAGAGAGTAGCAAAATACACCCCCCGACTTTCCCTATCTGCTTTTACTTCGAACGCGAGATTTCTCGTTTGTTTCACAGCTTCGATTCTTGCTGCTGCTGCTACTATTGCTTTTTCCCCTCCTTATAACAATACCATCCCGTTATGGTCATGCGGCTCTTTTGGTTCTAGGCGATATGTGATTTTTCTCTTTGATTTTGTACGTGCGCTGCGACTGGATTAACTGAATTTTAATGATATCTCTCCCTGTGGATATAGGAGAGATGATTGAGAGGGGTGGAGAGAGGGTTAGGGGATTGGGGAGTGGGGGGAGCAAGTGCGTGTGCGGATGTCGATTGTTCGATTTTTATTTTGATGTTGAGGGCTGTGGATGATCGATTGACTGACTGTTTATCGGGAAAACTGGGGATAAAGGGGTCAAAGAGAAAAGGGTGGTATGCGTATGCCTTCGTGTTGGTTTTGCAATGAAGGGGAGTTCGATATTTTTTGAAAATTTGTCATATATTTTCGACGCGTAAACCGATTGTAAATGGGACTGATGATGATGATGATGATCGTAAAATTGAAATTCGGCTATGCGGTTCGTTCGTGCATGGAAGGTACAATTATTATTGAGAGCTATACGATTGTTAGTGGAAATAAATGCTACACCCTGCAAAATGTAAGATATGTAGCCCGTACTGCAGCAGCGATTATTTTTGAAAATTATGCAAATTCGATTTTAACGGCGTTAAATTCTCTTGTAAACTTTGAATATTAAATTAATTTATGCGTTCGTATGTATTAAATTAAATTGTATAATTTTCTGAATAAAATATAAATAATATTTACGCAATAAAATTGAAAAATTTCTTTTTTTCTTTTTTCAGGGTTTAAAACTTACCGGCTGTCCAGCCAAGCTTTGCCACGTGAATTCAAGATCATCAATATTTGCTGCAACCGGTACGATGAAATTCATAGCGTAAGTGTTGACAATACTGCCTCTCACATAATACAATTCACCATCCAATCCTGAAAAAAATTTAATTATATTAGATAAATTAATAAAATTTATTCAAATTATTTAATATTTTTATATAATGATTCGTTTTTAATTGATTATTCAGTATATCTTCAATATATTTAATTAATCAACACCCAAAATTTCATATTCGATCATTCATATAATAAATCGTCATCGACTTACAAGCCATCACCACAAATATCCATACCTCTCTATTTGCTCAATGAGCCTCCATAAAAGAAATATTCAACTTCGATCTTTCGTATCCAACAAAATAATTCAAGTCAAAACTCCGTGATGCCGGAAAGTATCGCTGATGGCAAAGGCGCGGCACGGAACAAAAAGCCAGAAAGTGAGTTGGGGGAAAAAAAGCAAAAAAAGTCGTAGAGCAAAAGAAGAGGAGATGGAGGAGAAAGGCGCGCGTACGCGACGCGAAGAAGTGGAAAATTTCAAGCCAAGCCAAATCTACCGGAGATTCACGCGGCGGGCTTCATTTCCCTTCGGCCGCTCGCTCGCGTGCTCAGCTCATCCGTCTCCCGACGAGTAAGATCTTCGTCGTGGCTTTGATACTTCGCGAAAATCCTACCTCCATCCATCCCCCTCCCCCCTCTTCACCTTTTTCAGCTCCCTTTCCCTTGAGGATTTGAATTTCACGACGATTTCCCCGAAGCTGAGAGCCGGGTCTCTTTCGCAGTGCGCGCAGGTGTATATATTTATCCGGGCGCTCGCGTGCCAGCTCAAGGGTGTATAACGGAGTTATGTATGCCTCTCCTTTTCTTTTTTCGTCGCTGCTACTGCTGCTGGGACTTTTGTTCCTCGATACTCTCTGCGTCGCGTTGATTTTATTTTTATCACGGGATTTGGCTCGGAGTATCTTTTTCAGTTTTTGCCTCGGCGTTGATTGCCTCTAGCTGCGCGTGGCCAAGGCCAGCATAGCTGTATAGCATCACCATCACTAGATTTATCATGTGGCACGCCAGCTAGTGAGTAGCAGAAAGGCTCGCGAGTATAGGCGGGAGATCTCGCTAGATTTATTACGATAGTAGGCTTCTTCTTTTTCTTTTTCCTTCTGTGTGCTACGCGTACGTGTCCGCGTTGAAATGCTCCCCAGAGTGTGGGCTCTCTCTCTCTCTCTCTTTGGTTGTAAAAAAGGATTTGTAAAGACCCGAGGCCACCACCACGCTCTGCACGCTCGAATGAAATTTATGTCGGAGTAACTGAGGGGGGTAAGGGAGGAAATGAAGATTTTCCGATACGCTAGTCAAAAGTTCCGACTACCGGATCCTGATAATTTATGTCCGACCTGCGTACGGAATAATCAATACCCCAGACTTTTCAAAATTACGATTTTTTTTTTCATCCTTCCCCTCCCGAAACAAAAAAAAAAAGAGATGTCAGAGCTATCAGTCGTATTGTGAATGACCTTGCTTGTCAATAATTAAACGAAATATCAAAATTTCACCCCTGCCCTTCTGAATCATCCAACATCATCATCATTGAAACTCGAGAAGCAAAAATCGAATAGGAGTAACGAATTCCCCCACACCCTAAAAAAAGAACTTAACCCCCTTTGATGCTAAACTCCCAGGAGAGATGCCGTAGCGCACAACGCATCTCTTCAGTATATATATACCAATCTCTCTCTCACCCCACACATCCGCATAATTTCTGCGAAACTAGCCGCGCGTCTGGGGTGTTCGCAAAGTGGATTCCTCCTTGGCGCGCTCGCTAGCTTGCAAGAAGAGCCTCATACGCCAGACACGATTCTCTACTTAACAGCTGTGGCGGCGGTCTTCTAATGGCGTACCGCCCTTCTAATGCTCCTCGACGCGTCTCTCGCAAATCCCGGTTGGATAACCGAGAGCAGGGCGCGTACGTAGCTCCCGAAAACGCAGCGTCTTTTTTTGGAGGCTACACGGAAACTGGATTGGCGAGAAGGCGCATGCACTTAGAACTGGACACACATACAACGCTACGGTAAAATTTTAGTCGTGTGTCTTCGTTCGAGGAGCAATTTGGTGTAGTCTTGCCAAAAAAAAAAGAAAAAAATCACGGAGAAAAGTGGAATTTGATGTTTTTAAAAAGACAAGAAGGATGAGAAATGCACTTGGAATGGATTTTTTTGGTATTTTCAAAAAAAATAAAAAATTAAATAAAGTATCGAGAAGTCAGTCTATAGCTTTCTACAGCGTTCTCGTGAGAAAAATGGGTGATATAGATGGGAGGAGAGGAGGAGAAAAAGAAAGGACTCGGTTTCGTTCACGACTGCCTGTTTCTCAATCCCCCAGAAAGTGCAATCCCTCAAGAGCAGCAGCAGTAGCAGCAAGATCGCGTGACTCGAGCACTTAGAACAGCAAAGAGCGAGAGGGGGGTTGAGCCAGCAGCAGCAGTAGCAGTAGAGAGTCGAGTCCAACGGGCTCTATGTGCCTCTCGGCACGTCGCTAGGAATCTAAAAAGGGTTTGGCTCCCACTCGTTCTCTCTTTCTCTTTCTCCACCCTATACCCCCTTTCTCCAACCAGCCCCCCCTGCCCCCTCTCTTGGTGCTGCCTTGCGGAATCGTTGAAACATTCATGGCGCGTAAGAGAGATTATGAGAGCTCGGTGCGAGAAGTCAGCTCTGCCAAAGAGAGGTTGAGGAGGAGGAGGAGTAGGAGAGGTGGCAGAGAAGGCTTCGGAGGTGATAGCGAGAGAACGAAGGGAAACGGGCCGAGCGCAGTTTATATTTGTTTTACAGTTTAACTGCAGCCGGAAGTGAGTATATACGTGTATATATAGAGAGAATATGAGAAAGCTTGCACGGAGAAAAGAGGGAGTAGGAACGGAGTGGAAGAGACGGCAAATTGTCACGAGTGGAAAACGCGGCTGGAATTGGATTTTAATATTTGATGGTGCGCGAAAATGACTAAAGCGCGAGCGAATACGAACGAGTGAATCGAGTGCGTGCCTGCCGATTATGTGCGTATATCTACACATATAACCAAGGCCGATCTGCGTTTTATGTACCTGCCCAAGAGAGCGAATTTGATTTAACCGTGCGTAAAAAATATCGTCGGCTCAATTTGTTTGAAGCCAGACACGGCGACGATGCCACACAGCTACCGTTTTGCGTATATTGTCAGTTTTTTTTTTTTATTTTATATATATATATATACATGTATATGCACATATTGTGTGCAATTTTTTTCCAGCTATGGTTATGCATTGTATTTTCGTCTGCGATTTTCACATTTTTTATGTTAAATTAAGCAAAAGATTGACGTGCATCAGTTGAGGTATAAAAAATTTACAATCATTAGTTTTGATTTTTTCTTTATTTTGTTTTTTTGTTTTTCAGCCCTGAAGTAGTCAAAGTCATCCAGAGCTTTTTGATTCGACGAGTGCGTATCGGTTTGCGCAAACAAGCTTCGAAAAATCCATTAAAAATCGTTGACAACGAGCGAAGCAAAAAAAAATCACTTTCCTGAGTGTGTGTACTAAGCGCATTCGATACCTTCTCTCCCAACGCAAACAAATGGGGGATAAAAAAAAAGATAGAAAGCCTCTCGATGAGACTCGAGGCTTGAGCAAAGCGATCCAGCTCTCTCATCTCATTCTCGGTGGCGACACGTACGCCCCATAAAAACTCAATTAATATCGAATCAACCGAAATCCATGCAGCAGCCAAGATAAACAGTAGGCTTAATCACGCTGCACTTAGCCAGGCTCGAGGCTCACGACCGAAAGCTCTCGCAAGCTCGTGTTTTCGGATACGCGGCCGATCTACTGCTACAGCCGGTACACTGCTGTTCCTATACTGCTACTACTGCTCTTCCATCCCCAAAAGCGGCGAAGTAAATACATTAAGTATACAGAGGTTCGTGCGCACACGTATACGTGCTGGAAGCTCTTACTCGAAACCTACCATCAGCCCACGAACTCAAGATTTTGCTCTGGCTATACGAGCTTTCTGTCGACGAGTGTACAGACACGTACGGGATATCGCAGTCTGTTTCGAGGATAAGAGAATTCTAGCTCTCGATGAAAGCCTGATGCTTTTTCTCGATGAAATTTTTTGTGCATTAAATCGATCGATGGAACGATAATGTTTTATTCACTCGGCTATTTGCCGCTTGGATTTGAAATATGAAAGTTTATAAATAAATACCAATCTCGACGCTTTTACTCTCAACAAGTCAGGCTACATCATGATGAGACTTTAAATTATGAGAGTTGAGTAAAAGCTGACCAATTAATGTTAATTTATCAGAGTGTACAACTGAGACGTTTTAAAAAAATAACGACGTAAACTTTATAAAAAAAAATTTTTTTCTCTACTAGTTCAAATAGCGGTTAACTCCTCATAAAGCTTTGGAAAGCTTCCGAGTAAAATTCTCGCTGTGGTAAAAAGTTTTCGATCTATCAGCACTTCAATTTTTTTTTACCCCATCATGTTTTACGGGGCGCTTGATAGTCAAGGAGAAACACTGTCAGACTTTTAATTAGCAGACTTTCATCAAGCTACCTTTGCAAGTGCACATCCAGACGTCTTTCATTACCAGCATTGTAGTCTGAATTATAAACTTTTAATTCTTACAGTAATACTATTGCATTACGATCGTGTTTACGTATCGATAACATCACTTCTCAATTCTTTAAAATTATTATTATTATTATTATTATTATTATTATTATTATTATTATTATTATTTTTCATTTTATTACTGAAATCATGAACATTTTAATGACACCTTTACATCACGCTCACCTTTGACCTGTCAAAATCAAAGGAGACACACATATCTGAATATTTCAATACCCTGTCGCAAATGATCACAAGACAAACTATCTTTATACGTTGCAGCAGTAGCAGCATCAAACGCGCTCTGTATGAGCAAAAACATTGCTGACAATTCATATACCAGTCGCTGGTAGGCGTTAAAAAAAGAAACTTCATCCCTATGAGCTTTGCAGGAAGGGATCCCGGTTAAAAGCCTTGGGCGGCACCCGCATTTATGCGCTCGCGCGTTGCTTCTCGACACACTCTCGCGAAACCTGCAAAAGGGTAAGAGAAAGAGAGAGAGAGAGAGAGAGAGTGAGGGGTAGGCGCATTTACCACGACTCGGCCTTTGCTTTGCCGAGACCCATAATAACCCCCGTTTCTCCTTCCCCTAGGCGGCACCCATAAAGAGACGACAGCCCGAGGCAAGCTCGAGCAAAGGTGCAGACTCTCGCAGGCTATGTATGCCGGTGGTTCTTCCGCTACAAATTATCCCGCTCTCTCGAAACGGCGGCCACTTCTCCAAACGCCTTGCAATTCAAAGGCCCTCTCTCTTCCTCTCTCTCTCTCTTTCTCTCTCTTTCTGTGGGCGTAACGTAAGCGCTCAACGAGACTGAATGTCGAGATAGACAGAGAGCGAAATGTAAAGGACGGGAGAAATGGATGATGCTATAGGCGCTGGAAGGATGCGCTAGCGTGGATATGTGTGTTACTACTGCATGCGGGGGCTCTCTCTGCGTGTGTGGGCGGAACCGGTAAATGAATGTATTAACGAGCGCAGCCCCGGCTTCGTATACTGCACGAATGTGGAGAGGTAGATAGATGCTTGCAAGCCTACCGACTGACGTCTGAAATGCTGTTTGCTCGACGACGGGCACGTCTGTAATTTCACGGAGTCGCTCGATGTGCAAGCCTTGGATCAATTTGATTTTCTTGGATAATCAAGGATTACTAGCTGCTTATTTGTTTATCAACAGCTGCTTGATATTTGAAATAATGCTGTGCTTGATGATGATGATGATGATGATGATGATGATGATGCTGGGCTTGGTGAAAAAAATTTAAATTAGTCAAGCTTGAAAATTTGTCTCTCGCTCCTTACTAATTTAAATGTAGTCTTGCCACATTAAGCCGAACAAGATATTACAGAAATTTTAATAAAGAAACAAAAAGATTCTGTAGTAAATGGGCAGTTTCTTGGGTGCAACACTGGAAAGAGGGTGAGAAAAATATACTTTAATTAAAACGTTTCCTTGTGGCTCTGCTTGCAGAAAAGAAAGAAATAGATTAAAAAAAAGAAACAAACAAATTATTTTTATTGCGCAATTAGCCAGCAAAATTTTTAATCATTCTAAAATATAATTCACTATGAAAAACAAAAAAAAAAAATTTAATTTCAGCAGACACGTAATTTTTATTTTAATTTTCTCATGCAATTAAAAACTTTAAATCATGTACATTTAAATTAAGATTATCTTTTTGAATAAAATGAAAAAAGAAATTCGCATTAGCAACTTTTTCATCGTTTAACAGTATATAACAGCCAAGAGTATCCATAGTAGGGTATGTCGATCTTTAAATTCAATAGCCCTTTGATTAGATCTTCCAACGGACCTCACTCGGACCCTCGAGTCTCCCGAAACTCCCACTGAATATAAAAATCTACGAGACCAGCAAGATCCATCGGCGTTTGAATGCACTTCGCATTCCCTACGATCAACAAGCGAAGAAACTCGGGCCAAGCAAGAAACAAGGGAGGGAAGAAAGAGACGAGACGTCATGACAAGAAGACCCAGAAGATTCCCCAGAGTCGTTCGTGTAAAGTGCTATTGGGTAGAAGAAAGAGGTACCCTCCAACAGTTAGCGGAATGTTTGTCTTTAATTAAAGTCGCAACCCCACCTCTAGGGGAAATGTCTTCGATTCTCGAAGGAGACCTCGTGTCGCTCGCGAAAGCGGCGCAAAGGACCACGCGTATCTCGTTAGAGCTGCCGCGGCCTCTTAATATTCGATCAATCTTCTGGCGTCTATTTAATTAGCCTCTCCCTCCTTCCCTCTTCACAGCTCTTGCTACCAACCAATTCCTCGTGAATTTCGCGAGGCGCGAAGCTTGTTTGGTGCGGTGGAGTTCTCTCAGAGCTTGGTTAAGAATGCGAAGCACAAGACAGGAAACTGCGTTTGCAAGAGATGCTGGTAAACTGAATTGTTGATTATGTTTGAAATGTCTCGGGAAGTTTCTTTGTACTTGTCTTCCTCGCCTTGTCACCTTTTGAAACAAATGTACCTTGGAATCGTGTAATGCCAGTTTTCGAAATAAAAAAGCTTCTCTTCAGATATATAAGGTAAATTGAAATCTAGATCGTTCATTTATATTCGATGAGAAGCTTCATTATTCGCGTCTTTAGTCGACTCAATTCAATGATTTTGGCTGTTCAATGCCGAGAGTTGAATTAATTTAAGAGAAGAGAAATCTTTAATTAATACATTTTTTTATTGAATAATATGAAAAAGTTGGTTAAATAGGTCGGTTCTTTTATTTTTTTTTTCCTCGAGAAATAAAAGGTGCCAACAATGCGTCATTTCAAACTGCGCGCCACTCGAGCGCAATCCCGCTGAAAGAGCAAAATTGAAAAACTTTGCATTTCAACATTTTCCACATCTGTATACTTATACACATATATATATACACTCCTACGCGAGTCGAGAGTTGAAATTCACTCGGCAAACCCGCAGTAGCTGCAGTGGCGCAGCTCCTTACATAACAGCTTGCTCGGCTCCTTAATCTACAAGTGCTCGAATATTCCAAATGGACTTACCACTGGAGTAAAAATAAAAAGTAAAAAAAAAAATAAAGAGAAGAAGGAGGCGAGACGAAGGAAAATCCGTCCTTGAAAAAGAAAAGCTTTAATTGAAAAAAACACGGCTTTCAGCGTGAGAAAAGTAGGAGACAGGGGGCAGAGAGGGAAAGGGCAGGAGGGAGAAGAAGTAAGCTCTTTCATTCGAGCGGTCTTCATCAAGAATCGAGACGTTCGGCAATTCATAATTACTCCGGGAGCTGAGAGAGCCGAGAATCTGCGCCGTATGCCGTTGACAATTTTTTTTTCTCCAACGACTCGAAAGCTGAGTTAGTAATGGAGTGAGGGGAGAAAAATGAAATGGGGAAAGACGCGCTCGCTAATTGTTCCCCGTCGTTTAACGATGAGGAAGCCTCCTCGATCGAGCGTTGGCCATCACCACGCGAGGGATTCGGCTCATTAGCAGTTGGCAACTGGCGGTGCAGGTACTCTTTCTCTCTCTCTCTCTCTCTCTCTCTTCCAGCCACTCACTGCGCCAGCTAGTCTCGACTTTCTCACTCTTGGTTTGGCTGTGCCAGTCGATTTCTCATGAGATGCCGCGAATCACGTCGACTTTTTTCATTTTCCCTAGTATCTTTTGAGGTGAGTTACGTGCCTGTCTTGGCAGAGGCTCTCTCTCTCTCTCTCACTCTCTCTGGGATCTTACTACTGCATGAATTTCACATTTTATGATGATTGCCGAAAGTGCAGAAAAAAAAAGAAAAGAAAAGTATCACACATATATACTTATTTAAATTATCGTTGGTAGACAATGTTCTTCATATTTTTTATTTAAGTGAACTACGCATGAAATATTTTACATCGCTTTTGTCTGACTAAACTGGTCTTCATCTACTGTAAAATTTGTAAATGTTTTTTAACACGTAAAATATATCTATATAATAATCACATCATGTGCACCAATAACCAAACGAAATATATAACATACAATATTTTACACTGTTTTTGCCTGACTAAACTCGACTGTTTCTACTGTCAAATTAGTAAAAGTTTTATTTAACATATGAAATAGGATTAAATCGTTGTCTACTAACTTCATATCGTAACCACATCATGCGTAGGAACATCCAACGAAATATTTTTCGTTAATTTGACAGTTATAAACTCAGTAAAACGCTCGTCGTACTTTATATCAGATTGTGCGAGCTACAAACTTTCCAACAGAAAATCGTATCTCCATTGACACCGTGAGAAAGAGAGAGAAAGAGAGAGAGAGAGAAAGAGAGAGAGAAACTCCCTACCGAGAGGAAAACTCTGAAATTCACGTAACAGGATAATTATTCGCGCTAAGCTTCGTCGAATTTGGATCCGCCGCAACACCCCCAATACGGACGAAAAGGTAAAACTCGCGACACGACAGCAGGAGGAGGAGAAGAAAAGGGTAGAAGCAGGGAGGCTGTAAGATGCTCGTCTCTTGCGTCTTGTCGCGAGCCTTTACAAGAGGGTGAGTTGGAAAAGACGCAAGGGGCACACCGAATCGAAAGCAGTTTACGAAACTTACGCTGCCGGCCCGCGTGCACTATATACCTACACATACACACAGCGGTCCTATGCGCGCAGCAAGTTTAAATTAAGCCCCATCCATTAATGACAATGCGCGCTCGCTCGGTAAGTTCGAGTTACTTCCAGACAGTTCCTCTCTCCCACCTAAGGCATGAAAGAGAGAGGAAGAGAGAGAGAGAGAGAGAGTAGGCGAGTTACTATCTCTCTTTCCGAGCTCGCGAGGCAGGTATGCGCATAGAACAGACTCTCTCACGACGTCTTCCGTAAAACGCCTCTCTGCTGTGATGCCAGGTTGCTGAGGAGGAGGAGGAGGAGGTATGAGGTGTAGGGAAGACTCGAGAGGCGACAGCTGCTGGATGAACCACGAAATCGCTTAGAACGAGATTTGAATTAAGCAGCCGCTGGAGCAGCCACTCTCCTCGCGAGGCTCATGTCTCTGCTACTCCCACTCCCCCTCGTACTGAGCGCATTCTGTATACCATTCAAGAAAGAGAGAAAGAGACACACAGGCATGCGCCAAGAGAAGATGCCGTTTATTAATTTCTTGGTGGGTAGAGGCAAATCCGCATTGCCGGCTGCCTCGACGCGTTTTTCACCTTTTTTAAAACCCCCTCTCTTTTCCCAGAGGAATGTTTAATTTTCGCGCGATATTGCTATGTGTTTTTCAAACTAGATTTGACGATATTGCAAATATCGATTAGTACTTTGCAGCCATGCAGCATGTCTCTAAAAAGTGATATAAAAAGTAGTTATCGATTAAAAACACAATTATTCTCTTAAACGATACTTTATACTTTGAAACTATAAAATTTTTTTATATTTTATACGAAAGAATTATGTGGAATTAAATACAAATCTTTTTGTTACAGATTGTAAGCCTTTAGCTTCATAATCTTCTTTTCATTTAAATTTCCTGAATACTCATGGAAAAAAAAAGGATCAGTACACTCACCGCAAAATAAATCCCACCAAAAATACATACAAACCTTAGCCGTTAACATTTTCGCACACATTTCAAGGGAATATGAAATTTTAATTTATTTGATGGTAAAGTTAGAGTACGTTGTAAGTGAAACACGGCCGGCTTTAGTCAGACTCAGTCCATGCCACGACTGCAAATGACTTTGCATTTTACGTGATGTATCAAAAAACGAAATATGAGCATCAACATTTCGAAAACCATTACATATGTATTTTAAAGCAACCAACCCATGCAAAACCGCTTCTTTTCATCATAAATTTCGGATTATTCTAAACAGGTGTTGCCGAATGGAGATAAATGAAAAATCGATACCGATGGAGAATAAAAAATAAAAAGAAAAACGAAAAATATGAGCGTAAATAGCAGCGAAATGATTCGAGTTGCCTATACACCATAGAGTGGCTTGTAAAATATATCGGCTAAATATTAATGCATGGAAAAAAGCTTTCTGGGCGTGCTTTGATCCTACCGTGCATATCGTCATACATGCCACGGCGGTCAGCATCGCAGCCCTAGGCTTCGCAATTTGCAAAGCGCTGGATTCCATTTCCAACCACACCCTTCTTCCCTCTCTCATTTATATTTTTTATTTTTTTTTCACCTATGCACGCGTACGGCCCCTTTCCATTAACATTTTTTTCATCTCGCCTGGCCCGCTCTGCATTTACTTCTTCTCTTCTTGGCTTTTCTCGAGATCGCTCGTCTTCTCCTCGCATTAACCGCATCGTCGTATACACTGTGTTTTTATATTCTCTCTACTTTCTCTTGTCTCGCGCGATCCTCGAGTAATTTCAACCAGACACTGCTTTTTATTTTGAAGCAGCCCCAAGGCTTTAAACTGCTCTCTCACTCTCTTTCTCCCGGCTGGCTGGTATATTCAAAAGTCAAGTCTCGAGGAGCAACCGAGTCTTGTTTTTCGCGAAATATTGACCATCAGCGTCGTTCTATCGACGCCGTAAAGCTTGGTATAACACGCCCGCAGGCAGTAGCAGTAGCAGCAGCCTTTCTCGACCCTTCCCCTCTTTACATACATATACATACATACACACTCGCCTGAGTTATTCAAACAGAAATGCATAAGGTACATACGTAATGTTAGGGAGTAGGCGCGAGACTTGCTCGGATCGATCCCCGGCTTGGTGGTAAAGCACAGCCGATGCTTGCGGACGCCTGCCAAATGTACGCGCGTCTACGATCTCACTTCAGCCCAATCCTCCTTCCCTCCCTCCCTCCCTTACTCTATCACATTGCGCCTGGCTGCACAGCTGAGAGTTATCGGCTTGTTATTTGCTCACGATTTACGTCTCGCTATACGTCGTCTGCGCGTGAAGTCGCGTCAAGTTCCTGTGAGAGCGAGATCTCGTCTTAGTATTCGAAAATTCGCGACTGCTGGAGTAGTCGTCGTCGTCGTCAAGGGGAAGTTCTTTCCCGATGAGCTAGGCAGAATTTTGAGAGTGCCTGCCCTCGTTTATCGGAATTTTGGGCTTCCACTGTGTTTCTTACTGCTGCTCTCGATTTTGGATTTCTAGAGTAAGCACGACTATTGTTCTCTTTTCCAGTATTTTTTTCTTTTTTCTTTTCTTTTTTTTCATCAATTTTATCGATTATTTGTTTGAACATAATCTTTTTTTTTAAAGTTGTCATTACGGTAAAGACGTAGAAGTATAAGGGGATTCTTTAATTTGAAACCGTAGAAAATCAATGGGAGAATCAACGACGAAGCTAAAACTTTTGCGTAACTCGATAAAGTGAAAACGTCATTTAACCCGGGCAAACGCGATTTGCGCGTCAAACTTTGTATTCCGCTCGCGGGCCGATCAGTTCGCCTTTCAACCCCCGGCCAAATTAAGGTCAGTCCGTCGAAGTTCGAAAAGCGCCGTTCGACGAGCCGTAATTTCAAAGTCCGACAACTTGGCCTCATCTAAAAAGAAGAAAAAAAAATAACAAAAAGAAAAAAAGAAGAAGAAAGAAAAAAAGAGAAAAAATACTCCCGCGCGAACACGGGTGCGCAGTCGGCCGGCGATCACAAAGCAACAATTACGTCGAATTAGCGTCTAGCAGCAACAGCAGCAGCAGCAGTGGATGTAGCGCTCGTCTTTTTTTTCCACCCGCCGCGTGCGCCAGGCCGCGTAAAGGAAAGGGCGCGAGCGACGAGAAGGCCGTTAACGAACACTCTGTCGGTGAGCTGGTGCGAGAGACAAGCAGCAGCGTGCATCTTTTTCTCTTATACCCCTTGCATACGATGTGCTACTGCTTCTCGCTTGCAAAAAGAGACGAGAGAGAGAAAAAAGAGTGAGAAAGAGAGATGGGATGTCTAATTAGAGAATGCGAGCGACCTCCTCCTTGTTATTTCGTTTCTTTTTTCATTTTGCGGCGCAGTCGTCGAATAATTGCATGGTAATTGGATGTAACCTGCAACTCGAACCATTGAGCCGTACATCGCTTTGCTCGGATTTATATACGAGGACTCCTGTTTTAACTTCTGGTAATTTATTTATTGACGCCTTTTCGCTACTTTTCTTTTTCATCGCCTTCATCTGCTTTACATGTTGCACGCTGTATTGATGGCAAAGAAATTTTTTTAATAATTTTATTTATACAAGCGATATTTTTAAAAATGCAAAAAATTTTTTTTATTAAAATTTAATATTTTTTGAAAGAATTATATAGTTTCTGAAGTATTAAAGAATAGATGGAAGTTTATTTTCATTAAAATCGATAGTACTCCAAAATTCTTTTTGTCCAAAATTATTATCACTTTTATGGGTCAAATTTTTTGGACCTGCGATGTTCCAGTAGTTTAAACGTGGCGATGTAGGATCAACTTTTATCCAAAGAGGGTCGAAATCTGGCACACTAAAAATTATAATTTTTTAATTAAAATTATAAAGGCACAAGAATAATTTTTTTTTATGTTGATACGGTTTTCTAGTGTAGTACCAGTCTTATAGAATCAAAAATTATTAATTTTGGATTACCTTTTTTGGGCTACTGTAATCCACATTTTCACCAGATCCTTGTGCATGGCTAAATCTTTTGCAGTTTTTCTGGGATCCATGTACTCGTTGCCAAGAACAAGATATACATCGTCACCATGACAAACACCTTATATCATTATAAAAATGTAAAATTTTAATTTGGACTTTGCTTTTAAAAAAAAGAAAAAAATACCTATCCTAGACTCTTATATTTTACCTAAATCTCCAGTTTCCTTTTCTCTGAGATTTAAAGTAGTAGAGGCTCTATAGGTGTAATAATAAAACCATACGAGACTACTATTTGCTTTTGCCTGTAATCTCGCAGCTTTTTCCGCATCGACTGCAAATATTCTGTCACCAACCAAACGTACAAGATTTGGCAAATTATTTTTATTTATAGATTCATCACCAAAGTAATGTTTTCGTATTTTTTGCGAAACATTTGCATGTTCTTTTTGATGGATAGTGTAGTAATAATCAAGCAGATGTGGTGCGATTGTGTCCCAGTTGTCATTTAATTCTTTTAAGGCCGTATCGTTATAAGAAAATTCTGATGACAAATCAATAAATTAAATATAATATTTTTGTATGAGAATAAAAAATTAATTTTAATTAAATTACCTGCAACGGGATATATTCCTTCATCTTTTACTACACCCGTTATCCATGGGACATTGTAAGCACCACCACTACTAATAATTTCCCATGGAGAACGACTGATAAACGCACCTTTTAAATTTTTTTCTACTACAGGACCAAATGGAGTAAACGGATTCAATTTCCATGGCTGTTTGAATCAATATTTATTTTAAATAATGAAGAAAAATTTTCTCATGTTGATTGACAAAATTTAATTAAGCTTTTTAACGTACCATAAACTTGGCTTGAGCTTCAACTAAAGTTTTAGCAGAAACATTTTTCAAACATTCTACCAACGTATGACTGTTGTTTGCTGAGCAGCCTACATACTCGCCTAATTTGAAAGCCTTTTCCCGTGAATTTTCAATTAAAGTCCAGCAATCAAGTGCTGTACCGCTGAATGAGATTCCATTTTGAAAAAGCCCGCGACTTAAAGGTGATAAGTAATGATAATGTACACTCGCACCTCCAGCACTTAAACCAGTAAGAGTTATTCTATTTGGATCACCACCGAAGTACTTGACGTGATTTTTTATCCATTTTAAAGCCATATTTTGATCCTTGAGACCCATGTTTCCGGGAACCTCTTCATCTTCGGTGCTTAGAAAACCAAGAGTACCAAGACGATAGACGATGGTCACATAAATTACGTTGTTGTCAATCAAGTAGTGAGCTTCATTTTTTTCAATACCCCCGTATTGAAATGCTCCGCCGTGGATATAAAATATAACAGGCAAGGAGTCGTTTTTTATACTTGCATTTAATGGCGTGTAAATGTTCAAGAACAGACAATCTTCTGAACCTCCAATGTACGGAGGTAACTTTTCACGGTCGTATTCATAGCACCTATCAGCAACTTTGTTTGCAATAAACTCCGGTGGCCACAAAAGCTTAGGCTGTGGTGGCTAAACACATGTGTTAGGTTTTAAAATTTCGTTAATCGTTTGATTAATTATTGGTCATAAAAAAATTGAAAATTAAAAAAAAATTACAATGTAATAAAATGCTTCAAATTACGTCCTTAAAATATTACGTACTTTAAATCTTCGTTTGCCTATTGGTGGCAAAGCATATGGGATTCCTTCGTAAGCTTCATATTTGTTTCCTTCATATGATTCCTTATAGTATCCTATTATTTTTCCAAATGAAGTTTTAACGATTGGTACATTTTGTGAATAACACCAATTAATGTTTGAAATTATAAATAAAACATATACAATAAACATGTTTAAAATAAGTTAATCAGTGCAGTACTGTCAGCAAGAAACTAAAGATCGATTTAAAAAGAAAGTACATTTATTTTATCTGCAGCTGATTACACAGCTATTAAAAAGAATTAGGTCGTGATTTATCTTTGGTTGCATCATATGATTTTAAACAAACAATCATTTTCTTATTTTTAAATTTTTATATATTTAATTGACAATACGTAAATTTTATCAATGAATTTTTATTCAGTCTCTTGACAAAAATCTCCAATATTTTTTTTTTGATATCCATCAAAGTTAGACTTTCATAATCGAAGCTATCTATTCATCAAGTGGAAATTTCGCTTCGACAAAAATTTCACGAATATCACAATCCTTTTAAGCTTGCCTTTGCACCGAATCCACTTTCATCTTCTTACTTTATTTTTTCCCTCGATTTACAATCTCATATCTCGAAAAGTTGGACGTCGATCTCGACAAGCCGACTGGGGTCTCTCGATATCGCAATGCAGTCGCGTGTAAACAGCAACCTCAGCGAGATATCTCTTACCTTCCTCGTGTGTGTGTGTATATGTGTGTGTGTGTGTGTGTGTGTGTGTGTCACGTTGATATTCACGCAGAGATAAAGTATCCAAACTCCGATAAACCCGCCGTAGACCGAATCCAATAATGCAGTTTTCCTCTCCCGTCACGTAGTCCAGTAAACACTATCACAGCACGCCACTATGTCTACCTCTCCCAAACTTCACCTAAAATTGTAATTGTTCTCATTCGTCTAGATTTCCACGGTCCACCACCATCACCACTTTTGCTCAAAATTACGTAGTCTTCGGCATCGCTCGCGCGTCTTGCATAAATTGATCAGATCTGAAAATATCAGGTATAGAGTGTAGTGCGCATCACGTCCCGCCAGTTTCGGCCTCGTCAAATTCTCGGGCAACGTCTCTGGCTGGCTCCTCTCGCAACTTGGAATTACCACTCATCGACCCGTCTACTCTGTCCGTCTCCTCTATATATATCTCTTTGGCGCATGCATGCTTGCGCGCTACTTCTCCTCCTCCTTCTCTCAGGGCCGATTCGCCGGCTGCAATATCAATCGCCGGGGTGACGCGAGAGACAGGAGTTGCTGCTGCAGGCCGGTGGATTTTCACCTCTACGCTGTTGCTGCTCTTCGCTTCTCGCATCCTCTCCTACTCTCGTCCAACCCTGCAAGCTGTGCGACACCAACAGTAGCAGCAACGCCGTGTAGCCGATGCGCAAGCATGAGCGAGGGGTAGAGAGAAAGAGAGAGAGAGAGAGAGCCAGACCGCAGCCTGATGAGTTGCGGACGTCTGGCGGCTGCCTCCACCTTCTCCGCCTCCTACCCCTGCAACCCACCTCGAAATTGACGTGGCTCTCGTTGCGCACACCCTTCTCCCCCTCTCTTCGCTTCTCTTTTCTCTCTTTTTCTGTCGCACCCGTGTGCCTCAGCTTCCCTTTGTGAAATTTTCTTTATTTTAATGAGGGCCCCAGGCTGCTAGGAGAGCTGGACCAAGGGCGTGTGACTTTTTTTTTATATTCCAAAGTGCACGCAAGTGTCTCGACTTTGAGGTTTTTGACGTCACTGCCAGAAAGTGGAAAGCCCTTCGATAGGTTAAGTGTGGAGTATGGATTTTTTTTTAAAGAAAATCTAGAGAGAATTTAAATACGAATATTTTTATCGCATATGCCGCTTACTTTGCTGATTTTGACCAACTATTTTTTTTTTTTTTTTTTTTTGCTAGATCGTCAAAATTCAAATGAACGGGGCTGTGTTTATTAAGCCACAGGTTTGTTTTTGCATTTGCTCGTTGAAATAATGGAAAAATGCGACTTAGAATGTGAAGAGGTGGGAGTACTGCAATCCTGTGCGCCAAAAACAAGAGTTATTTTGAGCCAAATAAATATTGCTCTCTTTTCAGATGAATGTTATTGGATCATAGCGCGAGTGTGCGTTTATACCACGATTCGATGTTATTTCCCCGCGGAGTAAAAAATTCCGTGGAGGAAAATTTCTGTCTGGCAGAGGCACGCGCGTCCCATCAGTAAACGCGTAAACACAGAGAGGGATAGTGAGTTGGAGAGAAAAAAAAGAGTTATGAAGCGAGAAAGAAAAACGCGATAGATATACTTATCGGTGTGCGATTTAAATAAGCAAACGAATCTGTAAGAGCTTAGCTATCGAATGTGAAAGGGTTTAATCGAACGAATATGCAGGCAGAGAAAGAGAGAGAGAGTAGGAAAAGTCGATAAAAAGAAGCAAACGACGAGTTGGAGTGCTTTAGATGCTAAGGGATATATAGAGAGAAAAATAGTAGACGAACGAAGGATGCTTCAGAGATTTTAAAATTCTGATTTTTCTTGATATTGCATGGAAATAAAGTTTTTTTGTTTTTGCAAGTTGAATTTTATAACAAACATAAAGTAGTGTTGAAAGAAAATATAAGAATAATTTTTCCATTAAAGAAACATACTCTCATGAAATATTATCAATAGGTTTAAAATTTGGAATTCCGTTCGGATATAAAACAGATGTTGCTGAAAAATAACGTCTTCGTTAAATCAATAACGCGATTACAAATGGCTGGCGAATAAATCAAGAGAAGCAAAAAAAGAGAAAAAAAATGAGTAACCGCATTGTGCGTATATAACGGGGTAGATGGCTTTCAGACCGATCGGATTCAGTGCGATCGACCAGACATACTACGAGAGCTCCCCCCTTGCATGCCGACGTGGTCCAGACGTTCATTCGACGAAGGTGAGTCTGCAGCCAAATTAAAAATCAATCGCACTTGTGTGCTGGCAAGCGCAGTTAATGCGCTCAGGCTCTCTCTCTCTCTCTCTCTCTCTCGGCTTTTGCGGCGAGGTCTCTCTTAAGGTAGCAGTGGACCTGGCTCTATATACAGCCGAATGGATTATTGCGAAATTTATGTGGTAAAAGGGGTATATTGAAGACGTTTCGGTCTAATGGCCGGCCTATGAGGTCCGCCGCTCGGTTTAAAGTTGAAAGTCGAACTGACAGTAAGGCTGGAAAGGGAAAATCGAGCTTCCATTATAGAGTATTATAGAGTTAAGGTGATAATTTATTTTTCTTCGTAATAATATTTCCTCGAGTTATAGAAGATCGTATAATAGGAGGGAGAGAGTGCTTTGCAAAGAGGATTCGCATTATACATGTATAAAACGTAACTTCTCTTTCTCTCTTGCGTATATAATTTCGAGTAAAAAGGTTAATTAGGAGTCAGTTATCGCTGCTCGAAGTATCAAAACGCACGAGTACATGTAAATCAGCGCTTATCCCCTCAACACGCATTTCCTCTCGAATATCCCTCTCATACACCCCCCCTCCTACCTTTCTTCCTGTATCCCCCTTGTCCCAGCCTTTTTTTTCATCCCCCTGCCTCGCGCATCCCCCCGTTCTCTCATTAGTTTTAATTCCACTAGGGAACTCCGACGTTATTCCGCGCTTAACCATGGAATTAGTGTCTTGCGCGTATTAACAGTACTTAACAGACCCACTACCTCTCGTTCCATCTCCATCCCCATTTTCTCTTTCTACTTCACTGTTACTCTCTCTCCATCGGTATTCTTTCAATTTTTTTTAAGCTCTTTTTCGTTTCGTAATACGAAGCCACGCGAAGAATTGAGTGTGTCCCATGTGTGTGCCAAACAGCAGCAGAAGCAGAGTAGCATCAAGTCGCGTCCGGCAAGTTTCTCTCTCCCCCCACCCTGGAAGCTGGAAGTCATTTCGTCCCTGCAATCTAAGTTAAGTGACTTTCGAAAGCTTCGAGAAACGAAACTCATTCCACGCGCTTGCTTTTCTTTTTATCTAGTTCTCGCGCGTAGCAACCCCCTCCCTCTCCCCCCCTCCTTCCATCACTCGCTCGCCTCTTTTCTCTCTATTCTGGCATCTTCGTCGCACCCGGCGTCGATCAGAACCCCCTCAACTATACCCCATCCCATCACCTTTGCCGTTTATATTGCGTCTTAATTCTTTGCTTCGTTTTCCAGATCCTGAGCACACCCACCCTCTAGCCGCCGGTTTCTATTTTTTTCTTTTATTTCCCATTGCCATCCTCGTTTTTTTCTACTTTTTGTTCTATCTATCGTTTCGAACCTGTCGATATTTATACCGCACCAAGTGGTAAGAGGAAGCCGGTTATGGTCCGAAGAGAGCTTATAGCTCGAAGAAGCTGGCTTCGATCGATAGTTGCGGAATTACAGGTGGATCTTTCTTTTTGTGACCTCGATAAATTGCCGCTTGAACTTTTTCCTCTCAAAGTTTCGTGAGGAAGAGAGAAAGGAAGTTCTTGTTGTCAATTAAGAAATACGAGCAAATTTAAAACAATGAAAACTCTAAGAAAGGAGGAAGAGAAAATCGCTTTGCCACTATGATCTCTATCTATATTGGCGATTCGGCGCGATTTAATTTCAAATAATCTACTTTGCCTTGAAATTTTCACTTACTGCACTTCAAAAGTTAAATGAGCGTTTCACTATGCCATTATGATAATGCATTTTTGTTTTCTTTATTAAAAATTCAATAATGTATTATTACGCTTTTAATCTTAATAACGCGTATGATAAAAAGATGGTGCACTTTTTCTAATAAAGACATTACGCTGGGGAATAGGAATATAAAAATGTATAAAAATATTATTATGATTTTTAGAAAAGAAAGTAGGTATAAGCCAGCTTTAGTCTTGTGTTATTTTTTTTTTCTTTGCTTCACTACACATCTACCTTTTCGATTGCTTGCGCTTCGTTTCATAATTGCTGAGGGAAATGTTGGCTTGTAGTGGGATCCCTCTAAAAAAACACTTCAGAAGAATGTAACGGCGCATTAAAGACATCCAACTGCTGGCTAAAGTGTCTGTAACTTGCCCCCAAGAAAACGTAAATGTGAAACACTACCTTTTCTTACCCTTATACTGCCCAATGTCTTGCAGTGAATTACAAAAAAGTACAAAAATACAATGTCTTATTTTTTTTTTTTTTTTTGTAGGATCGTTGAATAAAAAAAATTAAAAAAGAAATGTTTTTATATATAATAAATTTATTCTGTACTTTTTTTTTAATTTTTGTTGAATTTTTTGAATTGCTGAAAAAATATTATAACAAAAAATGTCCTTCATACAAAAGATCCAGAACGAATAAAAAAAATAAAGAAGTCTAAATTCGTGCTATCGGTAAAAGTGAATAATTCAACAATATAAATTAAATACTGCAAACAGCAGTAAAGAGTTTCATTTTATAGGTGAGCTCTATAAATTTCCAGCGAAACGTCAAAGTGAGACATGAAAGAAACGTAGCCAAGCTCAATGTAGCTACCAAAAATGAAAAAAAAAAAAATAAAAAAAGTAAAAGAAAAAATCTTCTCTTCCGTTCAACGTTTAAGAGAGTTGCGGGAGTAGGAAGGGAGTAGTAGATTCACCGAATGAAAAATTCAACGCTGGAGAGCGAACGGAAGGAGTCGGGAATATTATCGCGTTCTCCTTTGCAAATCTACGATCTGCGGTGAGTCCCGGTCTTATAAATAACCTCCTCCATGGCATCCTTTGAAAAGCCCATTTTTCAAGCCCACACTCCTCGCTCGTTCACTCGCGCACAAAGCATGTCGTTCACCGATAAAACCTGCGCTAGTATAAATCAGCCACGTAAGAGTGAGTGAGTGAGTGAGTGAGAGGGACAGTAGAAAAAAAGAGAGAGAGAGAGAGAGAGGGAGAGAGAGAGAGAGAGAGAGAGAGAGAGTAAGGACTGATAGGCGCGCGTCCGCAGGTTTAATTAGATAAACGCGACCGGAGAAAAATATATGCGCAGGATCGTGCACGCACGCGTGAATCAGCCAGCTGACATAGGTGGTGAAGCGATCCAGCAAAGCACGCATGCATCTACCTACCTACCGTCTAGGGACTCCTGCTCGGATTCCCGACGTCATAAATCTCCGGCAGCCTGCGATACGCGGGCCAGCTTGTGCAAGCTCGCTGCAAGCACAGATAGGTCCTCACGGGGAGTTTAAGCTTACCTAGCTCGAGTTCTACTTCAAGGCGCGAAGTTTCTTAGGGCTTATTTATGAGAAGGCGCTATGCCTTGTTGATGGATTATGAAAGTTCACCGACGTTGATCTTTCGAGTATTAAGAATTAATCTTAAAGCTAGATTTAAATGTAAAGTTATAAAATGCTGGCTGCTAGAGGTGATAAATGGTGAATCAAGACGAGAAACTTGGACGATTTTCTTAGACTTATAAGTGCAAGTAGAGCTTGCAGAGTTTATGGAGAGAATTTCGCTTGGCTAGATTTTCAGGGCAAACAAGTCGAGAAAGCTAGAAAGGTATTGAAGGAGCAAGCAGAGAGATATAGACTTGGTACACACTCACCCATTAGTTTCTTGACCTGCGACTTGCTGATGAAGATATTGAGATAGGCGTCGCTGCAGCCAAGCAGTAGAAGGAACAATAGCACGACGAGCTTGAGGCGCGCAAGCTTGCAGGACGAGCCTTCGAACAGCTGCATTGTTGCATCGTTCGTATCTATTTCCGCTTTTGACACTGCGCTTGTTCACCACTTTGAGAACTACTTGCTGGCTGCTTCGTAAGTGATAACAAGGTTTGATAGTTTAGAAGTTTCTCAATGTTGCTGGAAATCGAAAGTTTATTTGCACACTGAGATTTACTTTCAAAGCTGATGGTAGTGATAAACGGTAGTAATCGGCAGTTGCTTGATTTGTACTGATTTCTTTCACTTTTTGATTGATCATTTGTTTTTCCTTTTTTTTGTTTGACTTAATTACTTTTTGATTAGTTTGATTAGTTTGGTTTCTCGTTTCTGTTTGTTTGACTTTTTCTTTCTTTGGTATATGGTTGCTAACATCAGTCTTTTTTTTATTTTTTATTTAATTGACTAGGATTATTTTGGGAACGATTGCGGAAATTTTCTTCTTTTTTTTGATTTTTATTTTGTGGCACGTGTTACGGTTTGATTATGTATTTTTTTTACGATAAACTTTTATAAAACACTAATATAACTTTACGTCGTTTATTAAATTCTATTTACGTGTTTTGTTTTTAAGTACATAAATGGCAGTGGGTTTGTGAGATAAAGAGTATACCGATTACGAATATCAAGATACTTATTATTTCAATTATCATAAAAATTACAAAGTGTAATCCAAACAGCTGGCATGTAAGTGTAAGTTTATCAAAAACAACTTTTCACTTTTAAATACTCGATTTAGTTGTACTCATCACCCGACATCTATCAATCTTAAAATCCAACAAACTTGAAGAATCCACCAGACCAGTGGAATTCTCGTCCAACGTTTTCCTTCTCACCTCCACCTTTCATCATTTTTTATCCTCTGGAATATCGCCACACACAGAGTAGGATGCACACGTGGGTTGGATTACAAAGACTATGCAAGAGCATAGAATCGCGTCAAGCGGCACGAATAAAGCTCGTTCGTCGTCGTCGTCGACGGTCGGACGGCCGAGCGCGACTGGCTTGCCGCGCGTCTGACGACTAGGGAGAGTCGTATATAGTTTTTGGGGCGCACGCGGCGCTTGACGCACGCGCGCATCCACTGCCGGCGTTCTAACTTGCACCCCCGTGTGCAAAGGGGAGGAGGAGAACGATGTGGACGGACTTCCGGATGGCGATTCTTGCGCGACCCTGGCACTCGACGCCTTACTAGACTAGACGAGATTGCGGCTCACTCTCTTACTCTCTTTTTCTTTCTTGCTTGCTTTTTATGATTGCTGACGCGGCTGCTTCTCGCCTTCTCCTCCTTCTTTCCTATCGAGACGCTCAATCAGTTTTCTCCGACGCCGTTGAGGCTTTGATAGATGGAATCGGACGTTTGCATGATCTCCTTCGGCTTTATCGTCTGGCGAAATTAAAAAAATTTGACTCTGCGGTTTTTGTTTGGCTTGTCAGGGGATTGGCATCGAATAAGGACTTTCTATAGGATATATTATAACTAGCTCTATTCCCTATGACTATGCATCTTTTTATTAAATAACTTTTTTAATTTGTCGACGATGATAATAATAATAATAATCGAAAATTAAATTAATTCAATTAAGGAACAAAATTTGAAGTGATCGATTGTTTTTGTTTACAAGAGTGGAGTAAATCTGAAAATCTCATTATCGGATAGATTCAGTCTCGTCTCTCTTTGACAAAAAGTTGATAATCCGTTTTGTGAGAGTGGCATAGTGGATACCGAACACTTGCCAAAACGTAATACGACTGGGATGGTATTTAACGAAAGCTTATTAATTTCTCTCCGTCTCCCTCTCTCGTTTGGTAGTGTGTTTATCCATTGCAGCATAGATACTGGGATCTCCCCCTCCCCCTCCTCCCCCCTTCTTCTATAACGAAATCCAGGACTTTCGAATAGAAGCGACGCGTCTCTCGCATCGCTACGCTCGAAAACGCTTGAATTTAATTAAATAGGACGAAATACCCCTTTCGTGTTCCTCCGCGTCAGGGACTCTTGCGTCCTTTATCTTCGATATATATTCTCTCCTATTCCCTCTTATTACGCCTGGTTGCTCGATAAAGAATATAGAACATTGTGGTAAAATCTATGGCCTGTTCGTGCATTTTTTTATTTATGCTGAGTAAATCATTTCGATTGATTAACTGAATATATGTTATTGAATAAGTTTATTTAAGCCAAATAAATTATAGTATTAATATCACTCATATCAATAATAAGTAATCAAAGCGACAATTCAAACTTATTTTATAGAAAAATTTTTTTCTAATTTTTACAGAGCGATTCAGTATTTAATAAAAAAAGTAACAGAAAATCCTTTATTAAACTCTACGATCCAGCGTTTTCACTAGTTTGTCAGCACTGGTAAGCCATTATTTTATTCCCCATTCCGCATACATCCATACCCAACAGACACATACCTTCCAACTCCTTCCATCCTCGGTTTCACCATCATTCCCTTTCCATACCGTTTCTCCAACTCTCTTTCACAATTTTTTTTTCATTTTCCCATACACATAGAGAAAAAGAGAGGAAGAGAGAGAGAGAGTGAGCTTCAACTCTTGCTCCTGGCAATCGTCCTCTCTCGTCAAGTGATGCGCGATTTCATCCTCCGCGAAATTCGCGATCCCTCGGCAATGCGACAACAAGGGGGGATTGCACAGCAGTAGCAGTAGCTCTACACCATATCCTGCTCCCGACAAAGAGGAGTTTAATTAGAGGCGAGGGAACTAATTAACCCGAGAGCGGATCGACGAGTGATCGGTCGGCTGGGTTTGCACGTGTCCGCTGCTGCTGCTGCTATACTATACTGCTTGGGTAAGGGGTAGTAGCTCGTGTCCTTTGGATAATTTCCATTCGGCATTTTTATCTCTCCTTTTGCGGCTGGTAAGAATCAATAATCGGGATGGCTCCGTGGTAGTTTTCTCAAGCTCACCCCCATTCCCCTTACAAACCTTGCTGAAATTAAAGGTGACGAGGGTGCAGTTTGGTTTATCGGAATTTAATCGCGCTCGTGCCTCTTGCTTGGGGATCTGCTTAAGCGTAAGGGTTGAGATGATCGATATATGCTATTGCAACAATTCTATTTCTATAACAAACTCAAATTTTTGATTGTTATAAGTAAAATATATGGCGACTGATTTAGCTTTTATTACTGCTGCATTGTAATCTTCTTAAATTCTTCATTTAAAATAGAAAAAGTAAACTTCAAGAAATAGCAGGCTATTTTTAAGGAAAAAATTTCCGTGGACGATCGGATTACGCTTGGAAGAAGCATTGCACGATGAAGTCGGATCTATGGCATCATTAGAGGGGGCCAGTCCAATTAGAAAGGAAATCAATCGGACGAGCCATAAATAAAGAATGCCAGAAAGTCTATCTATACCACTCGACTGCATTGCGGCGGGAAGACGATTCGGGTTGCACGCGCAGCCGGGCCGCAACGATATACGACAAAACCAAGCGAATCCTCTCTGTCTTTCTTGCAATCCTCGTTACTTATATACCGTGATGGTTAGAACGAAGGCTCTTCTGCTGGAAGGCGCTTTCCGAGTATATAAGACACACATACATACATACACACACGCGCGCGCGCGCACGTACGCACGACTATGATATCGACCGACCTCGGCTTGGCCCATTCATTATTTAAGAGACACTCGCGTAGAAACTGCCCCTCCGGGCCTGCTACGAGGCTACTGCCACTCTACAAGGGGAATCCCGTAGCAGCAACAGCAGTGTCCCTATACCTACCTACCTCCACCTCTCTCTCTCTCTTTCTCTCTTTATGCCGGAACAAAAACACACACAGCGGGAGGATCGATGCGCTTTTTCGTGGCATGCGTAGCCGCTAAATGATGGATCCGCCAACGGATACGCTTTTCATGTCGATCTAACCAAGGTGCGTTGGAGGAGGAGGGATGTGTTGGCTGATGCTGAAGTTTGTCTGGGACGAGATGTCAAAGGGGACGCGTTTCAGCTTTCCTGATGTATGGTTGGATGATGCTTGCTTGTTGGATGTCTTGGTGAGATTTGAATGCTGAATTTTTACGTGTTTTACGAGGAAACTGAGATTCATTTATTATAAGGGGGAGTTTGTGCAAATGCTTGGTGTTTCAGTAAAACAGGGTATAGTCGAGAAAAAGAGCATGTAAGTGAAAATCGAGGAGTACTTTTATATATATATATATATATATATATATATATATATATATAGCTTGGAATCGATAACATGAATATTGATTATTTCCTCGAGCATTTATTCTACTTCATATTTTATGATTCGGAATGTATTTTCATCAATAATCCTTTTTCCCTTATACCCGAAAATCTGCGTGGGAGTCAAGAATAATCAATAAAAAGGAAAAGGAAGAAAGCTATTGGAAAACATTTTGTCCTAAACGAAGCAAAAACAGAAAAGTAAATATTACCAAAGCCTAGCGTTGTATAACAAGGCACGTCTATATTTTACGGTTACGATTTCAGCACTGCTTAATGGACGTTGAAAAGGGTTTGCCAATTAAAGAAGTTTAATAAAAGGAAAAAAAAGAAAAAAGCGTCCGGCGTCACGCACCACACAGAAGCAAGCTCAAACTTTGCACTCCTCTCCTTTGCCGGCAGGCAAACGTAGAGGGGGAAAAAAATTTGTTAATCGGTCTTCCTTAACGTTGGTGCCCAACCAAGCGTTACAGAAGGTAAAATAAAAAAAAAAAGAAAGAAGAAAAGCAGAGATCGATTACTCGTTCGGAGTTAAATGATCGATTCGAGACGCTAAGCGACTTTTCCGTTTCCATTATTAACTCCAGCTCTCTCACGCGTTAGGTATATATGGTGGTGGTACAGGCGCGTGTCCTACTCTTCTCTACCTCACCCTCGCAGACGAGCTTCGTCGGGAAACGTCGGAGTTAACGAGACCGCCCCCGTCCCATCCGTTTGACGGACGTCGATGCATCGTTAGTCTCTTCGATTTAATGCGATAAGCCTGGCTCAGCGCAAGCTGCTGCTTCTACGCAAGCTTTGCCTCGTATTTACATTGAATATTTAGTTTTTACGCTAGTCTTTTCGTTGGTTATTCAATTAAATTTTATTTTATATATGTAGTCTGTGGTGCTAGAAGATCAATGAACAATTTACATGAATCTTCATGAGTTTCAATTGTACATGTTACGCATTTTCCATAAATTCCTACTTGCAAATTAAAAAAAAATAATAATAATTCATTTTGAAAAGTAATTATTAAAGCTGTCCGAGAATATTTGTTCATCCAGCAAGATTATCTTTCAAATTAATTCAACAATTCAAATTGAATATCAACCTTTAATTATTCGTTCTCGTTTTTCGTTATCGCAAAAATGCGTGCTTGCTCCAACAAAAGTACATATCCATCGCAATTGGAAATCATTGTTCTGCCGATAAAAACATAGCTTCGATTCATAAAATTTCAATATCAAAACATCATCGGTCAATTGAATTTACATTTTTTTTTTAAATTTCAAATATTCTCAATCCAATCCTCTACACTCATACCCACATAAAAAAAAAATATTGCGTCGAGGTTGATATTGCGTCCTCTTACCATGTATACAGGTATACGTAGGATGGCACGGAATAAATAATAATAATATCGGATCGGCGGGCCGGGTCCTCGAGATAACGCGCCGCGTGAATTATAATAACGATATAACCTGGGCGCTAGGCTTGCTTCGCTGTGGCGAGATTTACACCAAGTACAGAAGCGAGCCGTTCCGGCTGAGTGGCTGAGCCGGTATGTGTTTTCCTCCGCCCACCTACAATGTGGTGGTATAGGCCGCCCGTCGAAAATTAATCAAAACGTTTGACAGGCCACTCGCCGAATCTCAGTGGCGAATCTCTCTCTCTCTCTCTCTCTCTCTCTCTCTCTCTCTCTCTCTCTCAGACTCACCCTCCTCTCTGGCCACATACTCATCCTGCTGAATTCATGGGCCTATACACTGGATTGTTGTTCTTTTCCCAAGCTATTTTTTCTGTGAGTATAACCTGGGGCTCGAATTATCTGTATGATCGTCTATGGGAGCTACTGGTATGGAAACTCTTAATTAGTATTGTACTCTTCTTTTTATTTGTACTTTTGTCTGGCAATTTTTATTGCCTCTTATTTTTAACAGGCATATTTTTCATTTTCAATGATGTTTACCATCGTTTCTAAACTTTTTTTTTATCAAAAAAAGAACTTTGTGCACTATTTATAAATCAAATGTGAAAAAGCTTTATAAACTTTCCGAAAAAAAAAATAATATCAATAAATGCAAAACTATTCAATCAATGTTCACAAAGTAAAGTCAAGGCTATCTCCATAACTACGGCATGAAAAGTGAAAACAAGAGCGGGAGAGGAAGAGAGAGAGAGAGAGAGAAAGCAGAGATCAATTAATAACAATCGCCAGGGCTAAATTTCGTTGCATACAAATTACAACAAACCCCATATCGTCGATGGTTGTCGGCTCATATCCCCGTCGTGCATATCGATTACCCTGGAGCGCATGCCATTATCCAGCCTTTTTACTCTTTCCCTTCTACACACAGCCAAAGCTCCCTTTGATAATCGGCGCTGCCCTTTGGCGCATCGAAGCGACTGTAGCTGCAGCAACAGTACAGGCGGTGCTATAGAGTAATCACTCGGGTGCCGCTTTCCTCTCTCTCTCTCTCTCTCTCTCTCTCTCTCTCTCTCTCCTGCTATTCCGATATATATCTATATGCAAATTGAATAAAACCATATTTTGAGACTCGCTGCAAGCTCGTGAACGCATGCAGGGCCTTTCACAGTCGTGCTTGCACGTATGCACGTGTATAGCTTATAGTGATGTCGAGGCGGCAAAGAGAGAGAGAGAGAGAGAGAGAGAGAGAGTCGTGTACAGGGAGAAAGGGAGAGCCTCCGGACTGATCGTCGGTGCGCACTGCTGCACGTCAAAGTTGCCATTTTCCGCGACCGAAATATGCGCCTATGGCTTTGTGCTTGCAAGCTCTCTCACCCCCTTTCCTACTGTAGATATATACATGTATATATAAAAGTGCACACCATGATACATAACGCTGGTTATATTGAAATATCTCTAACCTAACCCCAACTCTCTTTTTTAAGCTCGTGCGTGCCTATTTCACCAAGTGAGCTTCCGGTTACGTCGAAAATCGAAATCAGTCGCACAAAGAGAAATAGAGAGCTGCAAAGGAGTTAAGAGTAGTCATAAAAGCAAATTCCAAAGGATCCCATACAAAATGTATATATCTATATATATGCTTGTGGCATAAAGAAGGTCCCACACTTGCATACTCTTTTCTACGAAATTGCATGTAAAGCGAAAATCGCGATGCAAACTCTATCTATCTCAAGAGCCTCGGGGCGGTTCTGATGGAGCGTTTTCCGATATACTATATGCAGGACTCGATCGTTGCAGGATGTTGATGGGGGAGGAGATCGTCGAAACGCAATACTTCCGCGCCGGCATTGTTAAGACTCGTAATCGCGGACGAACGAACTATTGGCTATACCAAATCCTCCTCCTCCTCCTTCTCCACCCTATCAACCTATTCCATCGGATACATCTCGACTCGTGAGCTTTTTTTCGTCCTCGGTCGTTCGAAGCTTGCAAGCTCATAAGCGAGTGTGCGACGTTTTTTTGCAACGAAATCGCCGCGAAGCATGAAACAGAAAGTAGAGATATATGAAAAGAGAGATATAAACACGCACGTTATGTTTTCCTCGAAAAAAAAAGAAGTCAAGTTCTCGGGCTATCGGCGCGCATCCACGCTCGCTCATTGTCGCTCAACTAGGATGTATGTATGTGTGTATATATCCGTTTCTTTTTTTTTTGTTGTATATTCGTTACGGGACCGCGAGCACGACAGCACGATTTTCAAATATTTATATCTGTATATGCGCGTAGTGTAGATATACGTGCGAGACGAGAGATACGACTTCGATTATTTCTCTTTCTCTTTATCGTGAGCCAGAGCCTCCGGAATAATGAAAACTGTACGGGAGAAGAGAGGGGGGGAGGGGGAGAAGTTGAGGCCGAGGCTTTGTCTACAGCCTGAAATGTTTGCTTTGCACGGAGAAATATCTAATGTCGTGTAATTCGAGAGCGTGCAAGCTTTCGCTCTTTCCGTTCTCGTATACGTTCTTTTATCTCACGATTTATTCTACAGCGCTGTATTATGTTTCTTTTTTCTTCCTAATAAAAGTATAGTAACAACATGAATTTTATTCAGATGTTTGTTAAATAATGTAACAGAAGATATACGTATCAAAATAAAATTTTGGAAAATTTTTGAAAACCCATTGTCAAGGTACAAAAGCAGTCAGCAGCTCGTAAAAGATAAGGTTACAGGGAGACAAAATCAGCTCTCATCGACCGGTATAATGAGCCCATACAACAGCAATAGCAGTAGCAACATCCTGCATCTGGGAGAATAAAGCCATCGGAGTCATCGGAAGGAAAACGTGGGACACGAGGGACACGTCACTTGGGACCGTAGAGAGAGAGAGAGAGAGAGAGAGAGAGAGAGAGAGAGAGAGAGAGAGAGAGAGAGAGAGAGAAAGAGCCCTTATCGACGTTGGTCCATGCAAGGGGATCCGGCAATGCGATTTCAGTAGGTTTTGTTCGGTGCCGGGCAAGCGCGAAGATAATTATTGCCAAGCTCCTGCCAGATTATTGTGGAGGTGGTGATTAGCCTCTGGCTACTTCTGTTAACGAACGAAACCTCCCATTCTTCGAAATGTTGTAGATGAAGGGCTTAGCTTTTGTCCGCCTGATCCGTTAATTTTCTTTGGAGTAGTACGAACTCCTTAAGCATATAAATTTTACCATCAAAGATTATTTTATTGTTACAGTAGTATGAAAGAAAGCACTATTTATGATACGATTTTTATTGAGAAACATTTACGTTTTATCTTTGAAGTTGTAAAATCAGTAATAATCGTCAAATTTATACGATTGCCAATTATTGCACAATCTAATAGTAAATTGGAAAATTTTAATTTTATAAAAAAAAATAGCGCTTCATTGAATATCTCTTATAATCAAGTTTTTAGTATCGTAATTTATGCCGAGCGCGCAATGAATGCCGCCCCGAGATTTCCCGTAAAACCAACTGAAGATGAAGTAAAGATAGAACGGAAGTAAAGAAAGAAGAGAAAGAAAGAGAGAAGAAAGAAGAGGATCATCCAGACGAGCCAAAATCTACCGCCGGGACTCGAGAGAGAAAAGTCCATCGAAAAGTTTCTTCGGTGACTCGACTTTTCAAGCAATAACAGCGACGAGCCGAAATAGAAATGCGACGGGAGGGTGAAGAGAGAGAGAAAGAGAGAGAGAGAGGGAAAGAAGAGAGTCGAAAGGACAAAAAATAGTCGAGGAAGAAGATAGCGTGGAAAGGGGAGATGGGAAGTGCATTGTGTGTACTTTCTCGCTGGAATATTAGGCAAGGGAAGATGAGAGGAGTCAACGAAAGAGAGGAAGAAAGAGAGAGAGAGAGATCCTTTTACGAGCACTTGGCCAGTGGCATGGTCGAATTCAGCATATACAGTCTCGTGGCGCCGCGGACTTGCTGTTGTAAATGACGTGTGTGGTTGGCCGAGGCATAAGCAGAATCGCGTCCGAGAGACGGGAAGTAGTAAAAGCCACGCTCGCGGCGCACTGCCGATTTTTCGCCTCGTTCTCTCTGGTGCTTGCTTTTCCCTCGAGCTCTCTCAATCCACTCCCTCCACCCACCATGAGCCAGAGGAAATTTATTCATGAGGATCGTCGATGCGCTCCCAGCCTCTTCCTCTCTCTTTCTTTTTTTCTTTTTTTTTTCTTTCTTTTTGTGGCTCTGGGGATTACCATTTTTATTGCCCGATGCGTGTCTATATTATTGCAAAAAATGGCAAAGCCCGACGAGTGCGTCAGAGACTTATCTGAATCTCGTGATTTTTACGAGGTGAGATGGGAAATGGCGCGTTGCGACCTGCAAGTACGCTTCAATGACGCTGTTTTTGTTGGCTTAGTAAACGTCTTATGGTTTATATTTGTAAAAATGACAATTTTATGTGTGCTGTATTTTTGACTGTGTGCAAATTATTATTTATTGTCGTAGAAATATTTTTTATTATTTTTTATGTTAAAAATAATTTAAAATTTAAATAAAATATATAAGTTTTTGGGGGAAAAATCAAAGAAGGCAAATAAAATACAAGAAATTATTGTGCCTAAATATAATTTTTATTAAGCTAATCCGGTGCTGAAGATTTTATCTACACAGTGAATATTGCAGAATAATTAAACAAAAATTTTTTAAACTCAACTCTATCGTCGAATTGTATAAGCAAGTAGATTTCTACAGTATAGCTACCTGTACAACAGCCCATACTGTCACTCATGGTACCACCAATACTGACACTTCTAGAACCTCCACGATTCTAGCTATTAAGGATTCCTAATTGGGCTAAACTATCAGCACCGCCATTAATTTCAAGATTTTTATAAACTCCTGACTATTTTCCAAATCCTCCAGGCATTCCTGGCATGCCTCCACGCTTTCCTGAAGGCATTCCTGGCATTCCTGACATTCCTGGCATTCCTGACATTCCTGGCATTCCAGGCATTCCTGACATTCCTGGCATTCCTGGCATTCCAGGCATTCCTGGCATCTATTAAACAACACATTTTTTGTTAAATACCATATAAAGAATATCCTAGTTTTATAATTATCAATAGAATTTTAATAATCTGATGATAAAAGATTGATAGAAACTTTTTTGCTGTTCTTTATAAAAATAAAAAATCCAACTTGCATAAGTGAAAATTAAAGATAAAAAGTTTCACAAAGTTTAACAAGAATTTTTTTAATATTTTAAACTGTTATCAACTTACTAGTTTTGACAAAATTTAAATAAAAGAAAAAACTTACTTGAGCCTGGGCAGCTGCAACGAGCGCTACCGCAACAATAGCGAAGAGAGCGAACTTCATGTTTGAAGATTAACTTGGACTATGTGTCAAATCCTACTGCATCCAAGTATTTATAAGTCAAAAAAATCCCCCACCGCATCCGCAAGTAATTAGCTTATAAGATTACGGAATTTGATTTGACATAATACTAACAAGTGTAAAATTATCTAAGAGATTTGTACAAATGTTTTCACACTGAAGAATAAATTGTTTTCACTAGGGATAATATCACTTTATCACGCGATGCAAAAACAATACTTCCATTGCGTTATTGTGACAAATTGGTATTATACAATAAACGATTGTCATCTTTGTATATTGTTTAATCCCAAAAAAACTAACTATAAACAAAGTAGAAAGTCCATAATATGCAAGTGCATATAAATTTGACGTATTCAATGTTGGTTTGATCCTAAGTGATGTGATTGGTCGACGTTTGACCAATCAGTAAGGTTAGATGCTCAACAGGCGGGAAAATTTAAATTTAGATTGTTATATTACATAAAAGTAAGTGCGCGCGCAGCGCGCTGTGTAAGATCTAGTAATAAATATATTTGATAGAAAGATACTCGCAATATTAGGTCCAAAAGAAACTTTTTAGTTTATTTTGTTGTATATTAATTATATTCTAATATTAATGTATGTATAAAATAACGCGGTTGCCACGACCATTGCTTTTCAAATATATGTCGTTGTGGCGCTACTGTGCTATTTAATATCAGTATGAGAAACTGGTGTTCTTTCAGAAAATTTCTCGCCAGTGCAAAGCGTTGCTGACAAACACACTGTTATGTTTCAAAAACACCTTTAAGCTGTTACTTTAAACAAAAAATTATTTTCTAATTACACTATTAAATAGTGGAAAAAATAATTTGACAAGGCAATGGAACCTTCAAGAATATTAAATAAGAACATGACTCAGAAAAGAAAAATAATTTAAAAAAACACAATAGAAAATTTACTTTATATTAATATAAAATACAGAAGGGCAATAGATTTATCGTTAAAATAGCATGCTCTTTTTATTTATTTTTTAAGAACAGCTAATAGCTAATGTAATAAATGCAATTTACAACTTTTTACGCGATTAACTCAACAAATACCAACGTAAAAGATTAATGTCTTAGAAAAAATAATTAACTAATTAAGCTCAAAAAATATAGAGGTCATTAGAACAAAAAATACTACAAGCTTTAAATCAAAATATAATATTTAATCGAGTTACCGTGAGACATAGAAAACAGTTCTTTGCAATTTTCTCAAAAGAACTATAGAACTAATATTTTGTGAAAATTTCAACTTAATATCTTGTAAGTTTTTTAAAAAATTTGAATTTTTTGACAAAAACTTAAAAACTCATTATTATCACATCTCGTGGATGTATATACAAACCATGTTTTTGGTATATAAAGTAAAAAAAACGTTTTGTCATTGTTGATAATTTATCACCGTGTTTTTTTTTTTTTTTTTTTTTTTTCAACCTTTTTCTTTTACAACTTCAAGAGTTCAGGGTGTGGATAGGAACATTTTTTAAGTTTTTTTTTATTAAAAATACATGATATCAAAATATTATAGATTTTAAGGGTAAAATAAATAATAAAATACAAGTAATTATTGTGCCTGAAGATAAATTTTATTAAGCTGGCTTGGTGCTGAAGTTTACCAATTTACACAGTGAATATAGTTGCAGAATAAGAGAACAAAATTTTTCTTAAATTTAATTCTACCGACCGATTGTACTTCTAAGTACACGTCTACAGAAGATTAATATTGGTGGATAATTGGCAACGATGATCAATGCCTTGCATCTTCTGACTACATCTAGAGGAAAGGGTTCCTGTTGACGATGCGAGCACCGCCACCACCTCCAGCACTACCGCCAAAGCCACCACCAACACTGCCACCTGCGGAACCTCCACCGCCTCCACCGTTGAGGCGCCTTGAGTTAACTAAGCCAGCACCAGCACCAGCACCAGCACCACCTCCTGCGCCTGCACCAAAGCTAAAACCTCCTCCCACATGTCCGTCTGCACCACCTCCGAATCCAGGGATTGGCGGCATTCCAGGCATCTATTTAACAAAATATTTTTTTAATTTAACATCAACAATACATAAATGAAATTTTATTGATCTGATAATTATGAAAAATTGACACAACATTTTTTTATTGATCATTATAAAAGTAAAAAGTTTAAAAACTATTAAGTTTATTAAAATGAATAAGAGTTTCACAAATTCAGTAAAAAATTTCTATGGTTTTGACTAAATTGGCAACAAAAAAAATAACTTACTTGAGCCTGGGCAGCTGCAACTAGCGCTACCGCGACAATAGCGAAGAGAGCGAGCTTCATGTTTAACGATGAAACGTTAACTTGGACTATGTGTCAAATCCTACTGCATCCAAGTATTTATAAGTCAAAAAAAGCTCCCACCACATCCTCAAACAATTAGCTTAGAAAATCATAGAATTTGGTTTGACAAAACAGTAACACGTAGTTTGTAATTATCTAGGAAATTTGTGCAAATGTTTGCAGAGTGAAAAACACATTGTTTTCGCTAGCGATAACATCACATTGAATTATCGCACGATAAAATAACAACAGCACTTCCGTTGCGTTATTATGACATATTTGTATTATGCAATGGTAAATCGTCATCATTGTGTATTTTTAAATAAAGTCATTCATTGCATCAAGTAACTTTTTGCATAATAAAAAAATTCTAATATTTTAAAAATAAATTTTCAAGTTAAAATTAGCATTTTTTTTTTAAAGGATTTACTCTTAGAAATCAGATTAAAATTTTCTTATACAAACAATATTGTGCAATAATAAAATAATTCTTATAAGGAAAAAAAACGCATCCTGTTTGTCCACTAAAATCATTTTTTTTTACATAATCAAAAGCAATTATAACATAACACTTTGGACATCTAAATTCACTGATTAAAAATCGACAGTGTGTTACCTGACAAATTTAATCACATCGTGTATTAAAAAGGCGATAAAAATTTTATAAGCCAATTTTCCGCAAGTAAATCAAAGTATCATTAGCTGTAATTTCACAGTGGCTTCGACAAGAGCAGCAACCCCTCTCCCTCGCAACCACTACTTCACAAATAAACCCGAATAACCACCTCCCGAGTATCAAAGCCCAGAGCGTTTTCAGACTCTCCAAGCCAGACTAGAATCACACGTAGGTCTCCAAAAACCGCAGGGCAGCGACGTAACGTCTAGTCCTTGCGTATAACCTGCGGCTATACGGAGAAGAAGAGGAAGAGGAAGAAGAGAGGAGCGTATCCCCAAGAGAAAATCCAAGCGCACTTCCGTCCGCGCGCGCGCCGAGTCGACAAAAGACCAGACAAAGTCCATTTGTCTAGGTCCTCTTCAGGGCCGATTATGCGCCGCTCACAACTCGCGAATGTATAAAAGCCACCGCGCTGCTCTGGGGATGAGGGCATAGCACAGAGGGAAAAACGTTTTGTCACGCTGGACTCGGTCCGACCCTCGCGGGTAATTTATCACCGTCCCACTTGAGGCGACGACCTTCGACTTTCGACAGGACTACTACTACTACTACCACTAGGCTATATAGGGATAGGTGGGATAGCTCTTGCGCGTCGAAGGGTCGAGGGAGAAGCTGTCGAGAGAAAAGCGAGAATTAGCGGCTAGAAGAGACACGCAGGAGCAAAAAGCGGAAAGTGCATTTAGAAAATTGTTCGATCATTAGCTACCACTGGACTACTTGTGGCACGCCAAGGTATTTTAACCTCCGGCACTTTAGGAATGCTTGTTTTAAGGTGCTGAAGCAAGTGTATGTGTATAGTATACTTGTTCTTTTTCTTTGCCGCATACGCGATTTAAAATTAATTTCGGGCTAGTTTTATGATCGACGTTATGTTTGTCGTTTGAGACGGTAAAACCTGCTGAATTTTATTTCAACGGTATATTTTCTTCTCGTAGTGGAAGTATCTGGTACATATTGTGTCTTCTACTCTCTTATATATATACATCCGGATATGCGCAATGCGGACTTTACTGCAGGCATTTTTCTATATATACATATATACATTTTTCTTGAAAAATCAGAAGCACTTAGCCTTGTTTACATTTCTGAAATATTTCTTTTTTTATTTTTTATTTTATTCCGTTAGATGAGAATCTGACAGAGAATGTCGTTCACTTGTCACGCGAAAAATATATGAAAACTGAAAAAATTGTATGCATCTAAAAAAAAATACTCGCAGCCGGGTTACAAACAAAAGCTGTTAGTCCAAAAATTTCAGTTTACGTAACATATAAAACAGAAGAAAGTTATTACTATAAATGACCAAACGTAGTCTAGCTGGAGCTTCCAAGTATAACAACGTATACTATTATATACATCTGAGAACTAGTATAGAGCTTTTCTTCTTATTCAAGATAGAGAGAGAGCCGACGCACGGATATCTCGGACGAATCTCGGTGGGTTTGAAAACATAAAAATCCAATTCAGGGAGTCCTCTCTCCCCTTTCAACTCGTAGCTGGGCGATATGAAAAAACTTGGGCCTCGGCACTGGGAGTAATTGTTTGTTCCCCGCATACATACTACATACCCTTGAATCTTTTTTTCTTCTTCTTCTTCTCCCCTTTACTCCCTTGCCTCGCACTATACTCTACCGCCTATTTCGCGTAATGGATGAATTTCCTTAGCGGATGCAAGCGCGAGAGGCCGAGTCGGATGGTAGATTCGCGTATTTATTCCGCGGAACAACAATGACTCGGCTTTCTCTCTCTCTCCCTCTTTCGTGGCCCTGAGCCAAGGAGGGAAAGTTGGATTTAGTCAGGAAGAGATGGGCTTTGCAGGGAGACTAGGATATTCCTTTAAAGTCGGTCCTGTTTCTCTTCGTACACGTGTTGTTGTGCGCGCGAGAGAGGAGAGACGGGCGCGCAAAGAAGTTTTCGTACATATATATAGAAGAGAGCCGACCTGCGTCGCTATTTATTATTGTAGAAGAATATAAGTGGCTCTTCCACAGAGCTTGGCTTTTTCTCTCTTTCTCCCTTGGATCTCTGGAACTATAATGCAGTCGAATTAAGCTCCATGCTTAAGTTGCCTCCGTATATACGCTTACGTACACTTTCGAATCGTTTATCGGGCGCTTTTATTTCATCGGGATAAAACCAGACCTTCCCTCCCTCGGTGCTAAAACTTTTGCTTTTACTTATTGCTGGGCTTTGCCGCGAATTACCCTGGATGAAACTAATTTTGTAATAAGGAGAATCTATGATAATAAGCTGCTGCTGCTACTTCCGATTACGTTATCTAACGCAACCTGTGTATTTTCTGTTGTTTCGTTAAACTTTTATTTTCCAGACGAACGGTTACATTTTACTTATTTCACAAGGAATATGTATATTCAAATGAATTATATTGAAGTAGGAGATTCTTACATGAGTAAGATTAAAGTGAAGGGGTGAGGTTGGTTGGTACATAGTCGAAAAGCCGAAAGCACATCCGTTTCACCCACTCCCCCTTCTTTTTCTCGTCGTTGTTACAGACTCTACTTCTCGCATTGCTGCTGACGGGAGGCTGCTGAGTGAAAGCAAACAAACGCCAAAGGGTCTTCTCTCGGAGAAACGAAGCTAGAGACTACCTTGCTTTCTCTCTTCCTCTCTGTTTAAACCAAACAGCCTACCGTCTTGTGATCGACTTTGATTAGAGCATCGCGCGCGCGCTTCGTCTAATGACGAGGGATCGACAACGAGCTTTAATCTAATATTCTCTGAGAGCTGTCTGTGCCAGCAACGCTCAACGCTATTGCAAGAGGAAAGTGGTTTAGTCGATGAAAATTTTAGAAAGGTTTTAACCGACCGCTTTTGGATTAATAATGAATATATACTGTAACAGAGTATAACAAAGTCAAATATTCAAGTTAAATATTGAAATTTTTCTTAAAAATTATGCTTTAATTTGAAAATTGAGTTTATGTATATATAATCTACGCTTTTAGAAATTAAGTTCATTCTTGGAATAAAGTGTAGGTATTTTTAATTATGTTTTCTACAAACTGGTGTAAAATAAAATATAACTTACAACCATGCACCAAAAATTTTGAAAAAATAAATATATGATATTCTTACTACGATTTTTGTTGATCGTTTTTTTTTTTTTTTCAATCACGGCAACTGAGTAAGAGCTTGCGCCAGCTGGATAAAAAAGAATTTCCTTAATTCGGATTTTTCCATTCTCTCCAAGCATAAACGAGAGTGTGAGGGAAAATCTTGAGAGATTCTTTATAATACCGTCCATAATCGTGGAAAGAAAACGAGCTTGCGCACGCCCGGTGTATCATTTATTTGATTGCGCAATATCTCGCGCTAGCAAGCTAGCAAGCAAACTCTAACACCCAGCCATGCTCTCTTTCTATCTCGTTCTCTCTAAAAAAATTGAAGCGAACAGCGCCAAAACGGATTAATATGCCAAGCCTCTCTCGTTTCTATTTAACGCTACGGTTATTGCGCCATTTGATGCGCCGTTGATACTCACTCAAAACGGCTTTTTTGTTGACCAAGAAAAAAAAAATTTTTTTTCCTCTCTACCCTTTACCATTAATCCGTTGTTGTATCCGAGATTGTTAGCTTACACAAAACTATGTATGAGAAAATGTGTTTCAATATGTATTAGTATCTAAAACTTTGTCTCTTCGTAAAAAAGTTGTAACCGGCAAAGTTTCCCTTGTGTTGTGTGTCGTACTTACTAACGCGTTAAAAAAACATTTCACGCCCCGCTTAACTAACACTCTCCTGTCTACCGCTACTAAAAAATCAATTCGTAACATCGATTAAGCCAACATAAGAGAGGAGAGAGAAGAGAGAGAGAGTCCTTTTCCCTGGTACGCAGGCGGTCCACCGATAATTATCATTATTAAGCGCCACTTGGCGCGAAGCCACTCGACAGCCGATATTTTAAGCTCTCGTTGCTATACAGGGTTGGCTTGCGCTCTACTCGTGCAAGTAGAACGAGCCTGGGTATATCCCAAGCGCATCCGGCCGAGCCACCATAAACGTAAAATCCAACGGCCTCCCGGCCGCCGCCGCTGCCTTCACTACCGGCTTATATCCTCCATACCCCTACGCGTATAAGAGGTAGCCCAGGGCACTTTGCTACGATGAGCCATTCGAAGTTGACTGGAGTGGGAGGGAGGGAGGTTAGTGCGGCCGAGACGTTATTATTATTCGAACGCTTAAATCTGGCGCCAGTGAGCCGCTGCGGACGTCTCGAGCGAATTTTTGCATACGAATCCGACGGACTAATTTTTTTCTCCCTTCTGGATTACACCCCTGCTTTGCTATATAGGGCTCCCGTTAGAGCGTACGAGAAGTATTTCTTCCAATAGCTTTCGGAAGTAGACTGGGCTCGGTGTACATACTCTGGCTTGTAACGTTTTTATAGATTATTATTTTCTTCTTTTTTTTTCAAGATAAAAGGTTTTGAATGTTTTTTTTTTTATGGAGGGAGAGAATGGTTATTTATTAATGGAGTGAATAAGTATAAAGTGTAGCCAAATGTTTACTGTTTACACAGACTTGTTATGTAAATTTGGTGTTGCGTCTATGATTATGTGGTATGTGCGTTAATGTTTTTGTCATGTCTATGAATATTCATAAACGACCTTAAGCGCATGAGTTGGTTAATTTCATGTATGAACAAGAGACGAAAAGTGAATTGATATTGTGTTTATAACACACTATTATTGCTCGTTTGGTGCTGTTTATTACAATCGAATTCAATAATATGTATAAATGTAAAAAGTAGCAAATTTTATTTTTTAAAAATAGTCTTTGTTTTGCAATATTACAAATCATCTTTTTATAGACTTGATACAGAGCACATTAAATCAACAGTGAGAAAGTGCAGCTGAATAAAAGTGCAGCATAACGTTGCGCGAACTTCATTTTATAAAGGCAGTCCTCATTACATTAGTAGGGTAGCGAATGTAACTCGTGTCGAGGTTGATACGAAGCCTCGAGACTCCCACAGCTCCCCGGAACTTCATTACACAGCCAAAGCTACGCGCACTTCGCTTATTCTCGATCCCCTACAATACAACAACAGCAGCAGCAGGCAAGAGCTCTTTGTCGAGCTGCTTTAGCGCACTCTGCTCGGCAGGCAGCCTCGAGCTTTCTTCCTCGTGGATACGCGCGAAGGCGAAAGAACGTCGACTATACGAAGTCGGAGAGAGCTTAATTCCCAACGCGCTCGCTCTCTCGCAACAGAGAGCTATGCGACCGTAAAACAATCTCTCCAAGCCGGCGCCACTGAGCTCGTTTTCTCGCGCTTCGCAGCTTTCTTTCTTTCTTTCTTTCTTTCTCACTCGTCTCCTTCTCCTACCCCAACGCGCGAGTTAAAATTAATCCACCCCTTCACCTCCCCTATTTCCAGCCTCGAGAGTCTTTCTCACAGCCCACGGGCAGGAGGCGAGCAATCGCGTGTACACAATCCTGGCGTTATAACTTGGTTAATCCCCAACCCTCCCCCTTCCTCCCTTCCTCTACTCCTCTCACTCTATTCTACTGCTGGTTCTGGACACCTCCAATTACTGGATCAAAGGGAGCTTGCACGCTGCTGCTTTTGTCCTTGTACTTTATTCGAGCTTTTTTTTTATATTCGCTTTTACATTTTGCCTCCAGCCTTTTACTTTACAAATTTGTTCAGCTTTTTGCTTATTCTAACATAAGTCTTTTTATTTTATTTATAAGGACTTTTTAATTGATTCACGATTGACAATTGAAATTTTTAAAAGAATAATAATTGTAAAATTTATTTTTTCGTATTTTTACCATAACTACACTGTTGAGTCTTTTTTTTTTAATGAAAAATATTTCACATAGTGCAATAAAAATATAAATGTTAAAGAAAAAAGCAAAAATTACATTTAAGAAAATTTTTTTTTTTTAAATTCTCCGAGACGTTTTTTTTTACCCAGTCCCTCACTTTTTTCTCTCTTTCTTTCTCTTTGCTCAGTCTCTTTCATTTTTCCCTCATTCAAGCCCGACTGCTTGCTCGCACACTGCTTCTCTTTACCCCGGCCAGCATATAGCCGAGATCCTCGTAGCGACGACGTAGCTGTGTAGCCCTGGAGGCTGCTGGCGTCGAAAAGCACGTAATTTCTTGGGCTGACGCCTTAATTGGAGGCCCTTTGAAAATCTTCCGGACGGCTTGTGTCCCCGCAATTACATCGTCGCCTACCAGCTTTCTCTCTTATCCTACACTACATGCGTACTTTCTTCTCTCTTTTGCGCCTGAATGAAACTACTCGCGTCGCGTTCGCGCCTACTCACAGCAGCGATACGGGCGCGCTCACGCGATATACGTATATCCGGACGATGATCTTGCCCCCGTGACTGATGCCTCTGAGCCCTTATTTAGGAGACTACTTAGCGCATCGTCTGCCAGCACACACGTACACCGGCTTAACGCGTCTTGATCCTGTAGCCCCCCTCCCCTTCCCCTTCCCCTCGGGGTAGGCCACGGCTCGCGTGCACCTTCTCTTGTCGAGCGTGTCGGATTAGTGGCAGAGGATCGATAGGATGCCGAGGATGCGGCTGGTAGTTAAATTACACGGAGCCGCATTCGACGTTGCTGGTTCTGCTTCGCGCGAAGGGGCTAATTAATTTATTGCCCGGACATGCCGGGACTGTTTATTATTTCAATGTCTACTGATGCTTTCGATGTTTAACGCTTGTCAAGTGTTTTGCTTTTTTTTATTTGTATGCTATAAACGCGTCTTTAAACAATTTTAAACAATTTAATTTCACCTGCAACATATAATTAATATTTTTGAAGTATAATTAAATTCTTATTGTTTTTTTTTCTCGTTTTTGATAAAACGATAAGGGAACATTTTTAAGAGAAAAAATTTTTTAATAAAAACCTTTTGAAGGTAGCTATAAAAAAAAGACAAGAATTTTTCCTATCAAAATTTTTCCATTACTTTTTTACGCATAGCAAGTGCCTTTTAGGCTGAGTTAAATTCTTTTCGCACACACCTCTTTTCCGTCCCAAAATAAGATGAGCACGAAACCCGCATTCTCAAGTCGTATAAATATTGTATAAAAAGGTCGAAGTGCTACAAAAAAATACTATTAAGAAAAAAAAATCCATTCTCAACATCTCTCGCATATCTTTTAAGTCTTGCCAAAAATTAAGTGGATTTTCTTGAGCTAAGCCGCAAAAGTAAGAGTTGGTAATTTTCATGTCTCTATCAAAAATAGCTGTAAGAAACTCGAGCACAACTACACAGACTTTCTTTATGTATCACGATAAAAGGGACGCGGATGATTTATTATTCATTCTGCTCTTCTCTGACTTTCCTTCTCTCTCTCTTTCTCTCTTGTGCGGTACTTGGAAAACTTTCCCGAGGGTTAGTTCCGTCTTTATGTTATTTAGACAGCTATAATTCAACTTAATGCTTTTCACACCCATCGGCTTTTTGTACTCTAGAAAAGCTCGAGCTAATAATCATGAGTTTCAATTAGCATCAAATTTTATGTGGTTATAATAGTAACGAGAGGATCGTTTGCTAGAAAATTGGTAGGATTACTTTTCGAATACTAAAAATGTATCATAATATTTTGTCAAAAATATTAAAATTTTATATTTTTCCGATGGACATTACAAACTAAGGATTGGGTTTATAAAAATAATTGACACAATTTTATATAAATAAAAAGTAGAATATAATTCGTATAATCATGAAAAATCCTTACAATATCTTGATCGTAACCGATATTATCATACGACATCGTGAAGGCGTGTGCTTAAGACACGTACGTAAAACACATTCCCACGTCGTGGGAATATTTCGGTCGAGGGAGAGGATAGAAGGAGGAAACGAATGAAAATTAGGCAATCGAGGAAAACGAGCAATAAGTTAAGGTTAGTGCGTATTAGTTTTGTTTTTTTTTTTATTTTTTTTTCCTGAACAGAACAAAAATAGGAACATGAAAAGGAAAGATGAAAATGATGATGGGAATGAGACAACAAAGGCGCTAAGGTAACATGATTTTATTTTAGTTTCGTAATAATTAATTGTTAATTTTTTTTTTTTAAATAATAATAAATATAAAGAAGGATTACATCGCGTCAAGCGATGTGTCGATGGCAGATGGAGGAGGGAGGAAAGGAAGGAGGAAAAGATGATAACAGTGCAATAGGAGATGCAATAGTTACACGAAGTAATTGTTATCGCTCATTACAATAAATACAAATATGTATAAGTAAAGATACATTCAAAATAATTTCTCGATAATAGTAAGTATAGATCGATCGCGTAGTGAAGAATATCGGTTAAATATAAATACGATCGAACTACATTATCGTTCTCTTATCGTTATAAGTACGCGTTAACATCCTATCAGCAATTCGATCTATACCCACTATATCCACATGTTAAAAATCACGAGTGTATCAAGATACATACAAATACATTAAAAAAAAAAACTTCGATGTTATTAGAACAGATACATTATGTGTTATAAATGCAACGCTGAATCGCGCGCGTCCGCTGAATCGAGTACAAATAAAACAAACAACATAAATAATAAAAAAAAAATAAAAAAAAAATTATGATAAAGTAAAATAGGAAAGAGGAAAAAAATAAAAGAAACGGGCTTTCGCAGCGTGGGGGCTCTTGAGAAGCGGCGTTTCGACTTTGCCCGTGTACCGCGCGCCTCATCTTATGTACATATAACACCGCGAACGCACCTCAAGCGTATTTCCTCTTCTCTTCAGGCTCGAGATTCTCGCTCTCTCCTCGGTTATTCTCTCTGACTTTTTCTCTCTCTTTTCCTCTCTTCTGCTGATCTCCCGGTTCGCTCTCCTTTCCTCCTCACCTCCTCACAGACTCGCGGCTCCTTTCCAATATTTACACAAATAAAGCAACAATACGCGTCGTTGGGACGTCTCCCGAGACGGCCGCGCGCGGGAAAGGAGAGCCATCAGAGAGCGGATGACGACGGTCCATCTTGCGAGCTGGATGAGCTCATCCCCCGTCATATCGGCAGCAATTGTTCTTGGTCTCCGGAGTATATAAAAACTGTCTCCGAACAAGCGCCTCGTTCCGCAGCTTTCCCTATCAGCCCGATGAGAGAGCGAGCGAGCAGCGCGTCGAGAGAAACGGGAGAGATAAAAGGAGTCGGAGCAGAGGAAAGGGAGAGATGGTAAACACGGGGTCGAGAACGAGCGAGCAGGGAGGGAGAAGACGGTAGCAGGGGGAGTGTCGAGGACGCCGAGGGGAGAGAAGAGGGCTCGTGGCCCAGCCGAGCGGTATAGTGAGGGAGGAGTCAGTGTGTCCACCCTGGGCTTTGGAAGTCGCGAGTCCGGATCGGCAGGGCTGCCCTCCTTCGCTCCGGGTCGCGGTGATTAGCGTTAGCGAGTCGTGTCATCATCGGTAGCGCCTAATACTAGACGCCCGGTGAGGCTGGCTCAGTTCGCGACCTTCATGAGCTCGGGGTTCTCCGCCACGTAGGCCGGATGCGCAAAACTCAGATGGATACCGGCGTTTTTCCGGTCGATCGCGCGCACACGCAGGAAAAGAAATAGAGCGATCAGTGCCGCGACCACTACCATCAGCAGGAGCATAACGCTACCTGCCACAAAACTGGGTAGGGACATGCAGAACGAATCGGGATCCCCGCTGAGAGGTGCGTCTTGCACCACCACCGTCGTGTCGTTTTCCGCGCTCGGCGTGCCCAGAGCGAAGTTTACGTCGCCTGGAGCCACCACCTGGATTATGCGCGACGTGTTCACGTCCGTCATCTCTTGGGCAGCACGTTTGTATACGTGCGAGTGCACGAACGTCACTGTGTGGAATGTGTCCTGAAAATTGAAAGACTTTTGTTAGCACTTTTTCTAGCTTCAAGGAAGTCTGTCTCTGTATATAAGACTTACCTGACTATCGTCATCCTCGCTCGGATAGATGACGTTCCTCCTTCTCCGGACGCCCCGGAGTTCCGCGGGAAGTCCTTCGACGGACCTCGGCCTGCCGCCGAGCGTCGCGAGATTACCCTCGTGCTCGTCACTGCCCACGGTGCCCTTCCTCTTGACGGTCTGATAAGTGCCTGCCGGAAGACCGGGTAGTGGTGGCGGGGGCAAGTGAATGTTATCTTGCTGCTGCTGCTGGGCGCTCTGTGGTGCACTGCTGCTGGCGGTAGCGTCGTTGCCCGTCGACGTCGAGCTTGTCGATGACGAGGTCTGAGCTTGTGGTGCTGGTACTACATCGGGGTTGGGCTCACTGCAGAGAGAATATCGATTGGTTAGTTTTAACATTAGATGATCGGAATTTTAGAGTTGACATGAAATAAACTAGAAAATCACCTGTAGGCTCCAGTGGGTCCACTTGGATGACGTGGGTCGGGGTATGCTGGAGGAAGGCCATATTCGGGTACAGGTGGTGCGCCATACTCGGACGAGAGTCCTTGATGAACTGGAGCTCCGTACTCGGAAGCGATGGAATTCGATGGAGCACCATACTCAAGACCAGGATGACCGCACTTAGGTTCGGGACAGTTGTATCTGCAGACTTGGATTACGCACTGGAAGTGCACGTTCATGCTGTCGGGGAACTTGAACGCCTGGAAGTAGGCGAAGCTTACAACTGATGCACTGGGACCAAAGTTCTTGATTTTCTGGAACCTGTAATTGAAAAAAAAAACAATTAGATATTAATTTAATTCAGGAGATGAAATTTGAGTTTTATAAGATATTAAATAAACCTTACCTTGACATAATCTTCGGCCTAACAACACAACCATACTGGTCGACAAGTTGAATTGGTGCTCTCTTGCCATCATGAGCAACGCAGTTTCTGACCAGCATGTCAAACTTGTTCTCGTCGTCCTTGATAGCAAGGACCATCGTCATGGTCTGTCCAATCTTGACTATACCAGACACCTCGGAAGCCCAGGGTCCCTTGCCCACCTGGATTTGCATCCAGCACTGCAGGTTGTCTCCGAGAAAGTTCGCGGTAACAGCGTGCAACATATCAACCTGGAACGGCCTGAAGGTGACCGCCTTTTCATAGAAGTCGTACCACGTACAACGGAGCTTGCGAGCCTGATCCCAGACTTCCTGGACGTAGGGATCGTACTGGATGATGATCGTGTTTTCAACGTAGCTACCCGAGGGTGTGGGAGCACCATACTGAGCAATGTTGTGGTTGGCCGAGGAGGCCATACCGCACGAATTCAGGAAGATCTCGAACGTAGCACTGAGATGTCCAGTACCGGGTTTCAGATGGACACAGTGCTGATCCGAGTAGAAGCCTTTGCTGAAGATCATACCGTAGAACGGCCGATCGAATTCTATGTTCACCCGCATGTGCGTTTTTTCACACTGGACTTGCAAGTGCTTGATCTGGGGCGTATCTGGCGAGGCTAAAGGCCAGTTCTCCTCTGCACCGTGGGACGACGGTGGTCCATACTGAGCTGGTGGTCCGTACACCGATCGATGCTCCAACGGCAACGCACTGCTGTCTAATGGTGCTTCACCATTTGTGCTCTGAAAATTTAAAAAAGTATAATTTAATTATTTTATATTTTTTTTTCTTGCGAATTTTATTGTGCTAAGCCTACTTAAATACTACTTGAATATTTTTATATGAACCAATTCATGTTTGTAGGATGAAACCATTTTATTGTATCTTATTTTTGTTATCTTTGCAAACGTCTTAAATCAGCAGATAATTAGTATAAATGGGTTTTAATCCAGCAGGATAAGATAAGAGAAAAATGATAAAGCGTTAACATAATTAAAATTAATTTGAATAATGAAGCAATGCGTATTTACTTTTTTCTGTTTATTTGGTTTAATAGGAAACCCAAATACTAACAGTACCGTTAAGCTACGAGTGAACAAGATAAAAAAAAATTATACGTGATGAATCCGTGAGCTGACGTAATAAAGTTTTTAAAACTCACGACGTGATATGCATGTAAGGATGGGTCCAAGTATAATCGGGTGTTACTTCAAGGAGGAGGCTCGAAAAATTAAAGATACAAAGAGAAAGGAAAGAGGAGCCGAAAAATAACGGAATCGTTGCTCGTGATGTGTCGCAGGATCATTTCATTACTCTCGTTCCTTGACATCGCAATATTGCACAAGAGTGACGATGTGACGTTATAATTTCGAAGAAACAATATGTGTAGGTATAAATGTACATAAAGGTCCGGATATTGCTGGTTTCTGGTTTACGATTCAAGATGCTCTGTTTCAAGAACATGTACCAGACTCTCTGTTAGCATGAAGATGAACGAGTTGATGTAATGGACGAGTTTGTTTCGACCCATAAGTTTTTATTAGTGGATTGATTTTAATGTACACGCCAGGCCATGATTGGAAAGTGATTGATCATCGTTAAAAGATCGATACTTGATTTATTTAGTTAATTTTCGTAAAGTAGGACTCGTTAGAGGAGAAAAATAATATACAGTGACCAGCAAAAAAGTTATATGTTATAAATTAATAAAAAAAATTTTTTTCATTTTTTTTTCTATTCAATACGGCTTTTTGAAAATTTATTAATAGCTATCAACACGCAGATAAGTTCTAAAAGCAAATAATTAATTCCAAAATAAAATTAATTTTCAATATGTTATCAATAAGTGTAGATAAGAACCGAGAAAACACAAGTAATTAGGAACGCACTGATCTACGCAGACAAGTAATTAAAAAAAAGAAAAAGAAAAAGAGAAAAAAGATTTAAAGTAATTATCAGTAATCGAGTAGCGACAGTCACAGCACATGTTAAGCCAGGAACTTTCGACACGTCGTAAAACTAGCAATGAAGTAGGGTGCAAACGCGTGAATTATCCTTTCTAAGCTCGTAATAAGATAAACACGGAAGAGCCTACTACTCGGTCGCTAATGATTCAACAAATCTAACCGATTGCTTTAAAGCTGCTCATTGCACAGCTGCCTCGGGTGGTAGCATAAAGTAGCATAGTATAGGTATATATAAAGTGGAGGGGAATTGCTACTCGTCGTCGTCGTCGTCGTCGCGTCTACCGAGTTTGTGTTTTTTCTCCTCACCACAAGGCAGGCAACGACGTAGGTATTCCGGCACGCCGGTCGCGATTGCGCCTCAAGCGCGTACAGGCCGCTTCTTCTTCCTCTTCTGTAATGTAGTGTGTGCTGGCTGCTGTTTTCTGGGTTACCGGGCACGCGCTAACACGTACGTTCATACGGAGAGAAACTCGGGGAAAGAAATGATTGCGGTAATTGCGCGCGTTTCGCGGAAATTTCGTATTGAAAACTGTGGCGCTCGATCATGTGTGTATGTGTATAAATGAACACACACACAAACACATACACATACACATTCGTGCGAGATTTAATGCGAGCTTTTGAGAATGAGGCTGACAGCTTTTTTTCTGCTTGACTCGTTGTGGTTAGATTTATAAGAGGGAAATTGTCGTGACGACAGCAGACGAGAGGCGCGGGTATAAATACGCACTTGTGTGTACATACCTACATATGAAACCTGTGATTGATTTCATTTTGCACTATCGTCGTTTTCGTCGACGACGTCGTCGTGTGTGTTCTTTGCATTGGGTGTGTATAAACTGTGTGCTTATGCAAATGTAATTTCGCGTTCGATGTGCCACGGAATCGAGGATTATTAGCAGAGAAATGGGCTAACGGTATCACACGCACGTCTGAGATTAAAAAAAAAAAGGATCTTGGCAATTTAGAGAAATTAATGAATAAGCTTTTTCATTTTGAAGTTTTAATTACATGAGAATGTCCTTCGAAACATTTTGTGTACTATCACGTTACATTTTATTTAAAGAAGATGTTACGATCTCAAATTTATTAAATTTATTTCAACATTAAAAATTAAAAAAATAAAAATATATGAACTAATTTTTTATTTTTTAATTTGAAAAAATGTCCCTTTGCCATTGATAAGCTTACTTCGTCCAGTAAGGATCTCAAACGAACGTTAAAAAACATCGCAATACCTATTAGCTTGGTCATAAAGTTACTCGAGGCAAACAAACTCTCACGCGTACGCGCGTAGCTCCAAGTAATCGTATCCCCGAAAAGAGCCATTTTCACGTAATAGTCACCAGTAAAGCCCGGGTCCATAAAACAGACCCGCGTGAAAACGATCCTCCCTACAGAGGTCTATCTTATACGCGTAACTGTAAGCTTACACACGCGTGTGTTGACCCCGACGATGCACCGCGTGACATAAGTCCGTGCCAATGAACGCACACATTGCGCCTTCTGCTGTCGAAGAAGCAGGTTGCTTTTACGAGTAGACTATACGAACGAGTCGGCTACGGAGACCTTGGCGGCTGCACGTGCTAGATGTGAGAAACCGCTGCAGACGGAATGTGCCGCCGGACAATGCACTTTTTTTCTTCTCATACCGACTACCGAATGGCTGCGCAGCCCGTGGAAATGGTTCTTGGCTACTGCATTTTATTAAGCCCGAATAGCTCTCTCTCTCTCTTTATTATTTTTTTTTAACTATCCATGCGAGATGAGGAATGTTATTGATAGTAGAAGGTTATTTCAAGAAACTGCGTATTTTTATGCAATGTTTGAAAATTTTTTTAAAAATGTATACCAATGTCTAACTTTACTGGTCTGTTACTACTTAAATTATTTAAAATTTAAGTAGTAAAAGACAATTTTAACAGGGCAATACATTTTTAAGTAATTAAAAATTGTCACGTATTTTTAATTAATCCTTTAAAATTTATAATCTTACTATAATATTTAGAGTTAAGTACACTTGTAGATATTTTTTCTTCAACCAAATGCAATTTCAGTAGTAACAGTCCAGTGTAGCAAGACAGCAATTATTCTTAATATTTTAATATTTTAATTTTTTTCAAACTCTGCAATCTCTATTAATACTTAAATCGACTGAGATTTCTGTAGTAATGGACTTATAAACAGATTTAACTTTCAAAATTTTTATGATTAATGATTTTTAATAATAAATTAAAAACTTTTTTATAAAATTCTGCCTTCCCTATTTTAACATTTTATTCAATACAGTAAAAGCTCAGAAAAATGGTGTCTTTGAAAAAATTCATAAATGTATAATCGAGCCAAAAGACACAAATAAATGACAATATAATAGCCGGAAGTGAGCTCATCCATCACTAAACACTCTACAAACATTCACACATTTCTCATGCAGAGAGTCGCCCTAGCTTTCAGCGCCAAGTACGGCAAATCGAAGCGCCTCTCGCAGTCAGTCCCTCTTCTTCTTCCTCCTCCTCCCTTGGGGAGGCCACGTCTACTACGCGCATCGTTAGAATTTCGATAAAATCTCCGGCTTACGTCCGACCCGTTTCCCTCTCTTCTCTATCTCTTTCTCTCTTTTTGTCTCTCTTCTTAGCACACATAAGCACGATCTCTCGAAGAGAAAATCGTTATGTCGCTCAGCGGCGGCGCTTATACGGCCACGGGAAAAAGTGGAGCGGACCCAGTGCGCCAAGTCAAGCGACTCTGCTCTCCTATTACGCGTCCACGCTAGACTACGCGCGCACAGCCCAAGCAAGCAAACACATGCGTGCGAAAGCAGGTGGCTGCAGAGGGGGAGAGAGGGAGAGAGAGAGAAAAAGAGAGAGAGAGAGAGATGAAGGAGGAAAACAGGAGACGCTGGTGAAAATGTCGCGGGTAGGCCGTTCGCCCCGGATTTTTTCCGCGTCGAAGAAGCGCGAAAGAACTTTTCCGCTGCGGGCCTAATTAGCGGGCTTTGCTCGCGAGGTCCTACTACTACTATCACCACCATGCAAGTCAAATGGGTTTCTGTGTGTGTGTGTGTGTGTGTGTGTGTGTGTGTGTGTGTGTGTATGTGCATATGTACATATGCATTGCAGTGCAGTGCCGTGAGAATTAGGCTGGGAGAGACCCGCGACGGATGGAACCTCTCAGTTCGAGGTTAATTTTTAATTGGGCCTGACGCGCGTATATATATACGTGTGCACCGATTACACATTATTATATGAGCGCGCGAAATCCTTGGCTTTTGCATAATCAAAACGACCCCGAAATCTAAGCGAGTCATCCTATTTCGCTCTCTTTGCTAGTCTCGATTGCCTGCCTAAGACTTATAGAGTCGACTTCTATGACACGCCTACCGACAGCCTTGTATTCAATTGTTTGCTAATTATAACGTGATCTCTTTTTATATTTCGTTCCAATTAACAATGATCAGATTTTAACTGGGTCTTGGATTCTCTTCCTGATGATAAATTGTATGATTATGCGCAGTGATGTTTGAAAGCTTCTTACCTATATTATTGAATACTTCTATTTTTTTCTTCTATTGTTAAATAAAACTTTGAATAATTTTTTTTCTTCGTGTAATGCAAAGAAGTAGAGTTCAGTAATTATTTGCGGATGGACCTTATTAATTAATTGAATATTAGATTAAATCAGAAAGAAATACAGCGGCTTCGAGTCGAATCTATTGTTTTTTTGTCATTCGGTTTATCGTGAATTCCCAGACAGGCTAATGCACAATAACCATAACGACAAACGTCCCGTGCAATTAGAATTCAATTATTCGTGCAGTTGAACGTTTTTGTCGCTTTGCTTCCGTCGCGCACTTTAATTGGACTCTGGCGCTGCACGAATGTATACGTATATACTTCGAGTCCGTGTGAAAAAGAAAGTATAAAATCCCGGGTCACGTACTCAACCCGGTCGTCCTCGTCGTCGTAGTCGTCTTATACGCCAACACAAGCCGAAAAAGACGTCTGTAATCGCGCAGCGCATATAGAAAGTAGCCGTCCCAAATCCACCAAGGTTCTCCCCCTCTCTCCTCCTCCTCCTCCATCTCAAAAATTCGACGTTTTTTCCGTGGTCCAATTTCTCGTGGCTTTTTGTCGACCGAATTCCAAAAGATATATAACTCGAAGAGTGTAGTACCCGCGAACGCGATGAGCGTGACACCCGCGCATAGAATAAATCACCGTGGCTCATTGCCGCAGGCGCCAGCCTTAAGCTTTTTTTTTTTTGAAGTCTAAACAGGTGGAAACGGCAAGAACCGTGAGCGATCATTTTGCGGCATCCCACAAGATTACACGCCAAGCGAGAAGGAGACTCGAGACGCCTATTTCACTCCTACTTTGTTATGCGGCCGTTTTTCTGGCTCGCTTGGTGATGCCTGGTACACCACACTGCCGCCGCTCTTGAGAGATATTTTCATTATTGAAATGGCAAAATTATAGACTTCTGCTTCAAGTATACACACTACTCTCTTTGCTCTTTCTCTCTCTCTTACCGCTCTACCTCCCTCAATTATCCTTATTTTATATCGTTGGCTTAAGTACGTACTCGAACGTTTTTTCTTTTTTTTTCCTACTATTTTCTTCTATTTTATTTGGCTAATTATCTCCATGGAAATATAAACAAAATTGTTTGATGTAATTGGAGTGTGTTTTTAATGTTTTTAACATGACACACACACACATATACACACACGTGCAGTACTTAAATTAAACCTTTTCTCACAAAATATATACACACACACACCGCATATAATCAGAATCAGTTCAACACAGTTTTAAAACGAACTTTCTAAACATTTTTTGAATCTCAATTTCTCGTTCGATATAAAAGTATGTATGTATATATGTAGACACGCCGTTTAGAAAAGTAGACCAAGCAAAAAGTCATTCGAAAACAAGCATCGAATATTTGATTAGATATATAAGAAAAGCCTGTTTAACCACTAAATCGTCTTCTATACTATATAGCCCTCGGTAACTTGAGATCTTGAACCTTAGAGTTTCCTTGAGTGCGCATGCAGTTGGCTTGGCCTTGCAAAGGTCACTCATCCATTGCCACTTGCTATGTACAAGCGGAGCAACGGTACACTTAATGCGCAGACTAGCTATTACAAGCGTCTCATTGAAACGTCCCGAGAGTTGAGTGCCGGGGTGGTATCAATGGCAGAATCGGCCCGGCCTTCAGCATTAATCATCGCGACGCGAGTTCGTGCGCGAGGAAGTGATTGATAAGTTATTTTAATTGGCGAGCGCAGGCGCAGCAAGAGCAATCAATTTGGTGGGCAACGCGTAGTGTGTGTAAATGTGTGGGTATATATGTGATATGCTTGGTGTATGTATGCGCACGCTTTCTAACGGGGAACGGGAACGGCCCGACGATTACTCTAAATGTGTCGCGTCTCCGGGAAAAGAAGATCGAGAGAGAGAGAAAAAGAGAAGGAGAGAGAAAGATAAAAAGAGTGCGCCTTGTTTATACACCTGACTATAAGGAGAGAAAAAAAAACTCGCGACGCGTGCCGGGGCCTTTCGTTTCAAGAGAGAGAGAAAGAAAGAGAGAAGTACATTGCTGGTTTCAAGCAGGTGCAACAACGATGCCTGCGACGGGGGGGGGGAAATTTGGGGGGTTTTTTTTTTTTTTTTTTACTGCATCGACGTGATTCTTGGGGCTGTATACGCTTTCTTTTTTGGAGCTAATGTGAAATTTGTGTGCGCAAAGTGCCACTGCGTAATATAATGTAAATTTAACCGTTTGTGACGAATTCAAAAATAGATGTGATCGTTAATTTGACGTTGAATTTTTTTTTTACTTTTATAAAGTGTGTATAATTAAAATTCTTAATGTCAGTTCAAATTACAATTTTTTTAATTGAATTAGCATACATGAAAAACCAGTATTATAATATCGAAATTTAAACTAAAAAAAAAAGAGAAAGAAGAAATTATTTAAACTCAACACCTGCTGCTTGCTCTCTCACAAATAACTGCGCACCTCAGGACAAACTCAAGAGACATCGAATAAGAGAGAGAGAGAGAGAGCACAGGGCATTAAGAGTCGAGCCAACGACTACCCCTGGGGCTGTATACTGCCGCACCTCTAACACGTGTCAGATCCGAGAGCAAGCATCAAGTCGACGAGAGCTTTGAGTATAGCAACGCTATGTATATACAACAAAAAAAGGCAAGAGAGCAAAGGAGGAAAGGCGCCAGAAACGAGTCCAGCAGTAGCAGCAGCAGCAACGATGCGAGCTCTCGTCTTTGACCATTTACGCGTGCGACTCATCTATCGAGTCTGCTTGGCACAAGACGTGCACGTCTCTCTCTCTCTCTCTCTTTCTCTTCTTAAGAAAGAAAGCTCGAGAGATACAGAGAGCCCAGGTTCTCTCTCGAGAAAGAGATCCGAAGGAGCGCGACCGAGCGAAAGAAAAGAAGAAATAGCAGTCCGATTGCCGGTAGCAGCAGCAGCACGAGAGGTTTTTAAGGAGCTCTCCCCTTCTCCACCTTCTTCCCCTCCCTTCGCAGCACTAAGGCTATAGCAGAAAGGGGCCAGAGCGCGTCCGGCGCAGTGACCTACTATCGTCGCTCTGCCGGAGCCCGCGGCGTAAACTCCCCCTCCCCTACCTCGCTCACTCACTCACTCACTCACTCACTTATATGCCCGTAGGCCGCACGTGTGTGCGTGCGGTGTATAGGTATAGCCCGCACCGGCGGCATCAGTTGCTTGAGCGCGGACTCCGAAACAACCTGTACCAATATACCTATATAATGGAAAGCGAGCTCTTGTTGCTGATGTTGATGCTGGTCCAAGCACACACGTGCAACCCGCGAGCCTCCGCGCGGGCGGCCTTGCCCGTTACCCTTCGCCGATTTTGCCGAGCGAGCGAGCAGGTTATAGTCGTAGTACACCGGGAGAGAAAAGTGTATAAGCTTATACTATATAGCACCGGCAAATGTTTACCTTTCGATTCGATTTTAACGGGTTTCTGGATTCCCACTCGTTCCAGCCGACAACAAGCACCAGCTAGCTCCTGGCTGCTACTCACTCTTATATTATATACGTATACTGATCTACGCGTATATACCTACTCTTCGACTACTATATATGTATGAGCTGGCTTGTCTTTCTTAAAGGCGCGATCGTTTGGATTATACTTTAAGATAAAGTTGATTGTGCTCTTATTTTTTATTTAAGACACTTAATGTCGCAAAAAATTGTTTGTGTCAGGTAAAATTTTGAAGGATGAATTTTTTTTCTTTTTTTTTTTAATAATAATATGTAAAAGCAGTGTATAGTTGAGGAGAAAGCAGCATGCGTTCTGAATTTTATAAATTCATGTAAACTTCGTAATCTCATGCTTATTAAACGTGATAAGAATACCGAACGAAAAAGTTTGAGACGTGTGAGTTAAAGAAGCTGAAAGTTGAAAATTTATTAATCCCAGAGAAAGGTGAAGCTCGATTTACGATACTTCCCAAAAAAATTTTTCCAAAAGTAACGTTCTTATCTATCGGAATGAAAAATTTTTCTTGAAAAAAGTTTTTGACACTTTACACGACTGCGCCACATTACTTTTCACAGCTACGTTTTACATACTACGATTGATTTATTTTCAACTCAGATGTAACTTAAAGCTGTCTGTTTCTTTAAATACGCGATATTTATATACTCGCATAAAATTAACGATGATTCAGTAGTAACAGACAACATCGTCAGACAATTATTTTTTTTTTTATTAAATTTTGTCTTATATTTCACCTGCTAATTCTTTCCCGTCATAATTAAAAAAAAATTAAGTTAACACAAAGTATCATAAGCAGATCACTTTATCACACCTATCACCGAGATCAGTAAATCCACAGTATTTTCTTTACGACACTACACTTTTTGCTGCATTTTTATCTCCGAGCATTCATAGAATTATGTCATTCGCATTGAAGCGTCACTTTTCTTTTACTATTCACGCTAATTTACTTCGCGATGGCTATTGTTTACTATCCATTGATTTATGAAGCAGTGCGAAACAAATTGATACTTCATTACATTATACAAAGAGATAATACTTATGGTTACAGTATATTTTATGAATTTAATAAAACAGTATAACACGAGCTTGTTAATCAGTATTTTATCGCATATTTTATCGTCATCTGCACGGTTTGTTTTAATGATTTCTCAAAGATAAGAATTATAAAATTTTGGCACACTTTTCTGATTTTTGTAAAACATGTTATTACGCAAAAAAAAGTTAATAAAAATTTATACTGCTTTGCAATAGTTTTAAAGCTTTAAATAATTTAACGAGCACAGTACTTCGCTATTTATTACTCTATCAAATACTACTACGCTGTAATTTTACACGCATATAACTTTGAGCAGTTGCATTTCTTTAAGCATGCATTTTGTTATTCATAGAAGCTTGAGGGCTTTGAAAACTTTCCGTGATCACTCATGAGATGAAAAAAGTTTGACTGCGTCTGAGTTAAGTTCGTCACAATGGGGATACGCTTCGCGAGGCTTTCTTTTTTTTTTTAAATTTTCATTTGTACTTACTGCCAGAAGGAGAAGCGGCAAAAGTAGGGACAGGACCCTCTTCCGTAAACTCCTCCGCGTCCTCTCCATCGTCTCTGCCTTGCTCACTCTCTATAATACAAAGTAAAAAAAAAAAAGCAGATCAGTATCTTTTTCCAAAAAGTTTAAAAAATTTTTAAATAAAAATTACAATTTATTTTTTTAATTTTTTTATATAAGTCGTTATGTATAATATTTTATTATAAATTATTATCATAGCTCGTTATATTGTTAAACATAAGTTAATATTAAATAAAAATTAAAGTTCATTTAAAAAATCATAATGATAAGTAATTTATTTAAGAAAACTGTACTAAATTTGTTTGCTAATCGAACTGTTGAATTTACTAATTGAAAAGTAAAGAAATGATCTAGTTACAGCAATGTTTATTTAGAATTACTTTCAATTAGAGCGATTACACCTAAACCTATAATGTATCCGGATTTCTTTGAAAAGAAATTTATGTTTGATGTTAATATCACATCAACTACAAACATAAAACTTTTTAAACATTTAAAAATAATTATAGAATTTTTTTATATATTTTAACTCATTATCGGTTATGAGTATGAAAGTAGCACTTATGAACATTAACACAGATAATGTCATAAAACAAATCTATAAGTAATAAACACTAAATTTAACCAAGCACCAATTCGATCGCACAAACAAGTCTTAAACTAAAAAATAATGATAATAAGATAAAAATCACTGATTCGCACTTTGTATTTATTACACAAACTCGTCCTTATTCTTTACATCGGTTAACGCTCTCAGTCTTCTCAGCTCCTCCGAAAATCCTTTCTCGGAAAGAATAACACTCGCGTTAAGTAAAAAAAAAAAGAAGAAGAAGAGCTAGTAAGCACTCGAGTCGCGAAAGGGCCGTTAAAAAGGAAGAAAAGGAAGAAGAAAAAGAAAAGAAAGCATATGAGTTTAGAGGCACTTCATCGGGGGGGCCCTTGGACCGAAAACTCGGCGCAGCTGGCCCAGCAGCAGCGGCGGCGGCGTGACTTTTCTGGCCGACGAAGACTGACTGAACGCGAGCACAGTGAAGCGCCGATCCACCGGCAGCCGTGCCGCTTGGAGCCTCACCAGCCGACGTCCCACTGACCTACTCAGCTCGGGCCCGCCGCTGTTGCTGTTGCTCCTGCTGCTGCTGCCTGCCACTGCTCTCCTCCATGCTCGTGGGTCTCTTTTCCTTCCCTCTCCTTTTCTCTCTCGTCTCTCCTCTTCCCCCTGACGCTCAGGTATCTCATGAGGCCCGCACGCGCTTCCTCCTTCTTGGATATATATATATACACACACAGCAAGCCGCTACGCGTTGCTTTTCTCTTTCTCATTCGGTATCTCGCGAGAGCGGCCCCGCGCGCTTTTTTTCCTCTCTCTCTCTTTCTCTCTCTACTCCGACCACGAACGAAGTAAGAAAAAAAAAACGCAACACGGCTCCTTTTGACGAAAGTGGAATCCACTTGTTTACCGGGCCAGTTGGAGGAGGAGGAGGAGGAGGGCTGGGAAAGGGCCCTGCGGTATATATATCGATGAGTGAAACCTCCTTCGGCGGTGGTTTTTCGTCGCTGCGGTGCATGAGAAATCGATGGATCGAATTTCTCGATGATGCGTTATGGGAGTTTATGTGTGTGTATATGTATATACGTACGTATATGGATATATGTATAAGGTGATGCAATTTTTACCGTTTCATCCTGGAATTTCGGCAGCCGCGACTTGATTATAATAATCCAAAGATATTTCATCGGCGAAAATGAAATATCACCTACTTGATGATTCCGAATGAAATTATTCGATGAATATATTTTTGACTCTTTCTTAAAAATACTATAAAATTAGTATCAAAATGGAAATATTAAAATTCAAGAGTTTATGTTATTCTTTTTTTTTTTTTTTTTTTAACAGTGATAAGTACACAACGGTTCAAATTCCAGATTTTTCCGTAAACATAAAAGTTGAGTTGGAAAAAAGAAAAGGAAATATAAAATTTAACATGCGTCGATTTCGCTTGTAGGTCGGAAGTGCAAATTATCGCGTAGTTTTCAAACTCACGCACAAACAAAGTTAAGTCAAAAAGCCAAGGAGGAAAGTCATCAAAAAGTTGTTTGGCGGCGTCAAAAGTCAAAGTATAATAAAAAAAACGATACTCTTTCTCTTTCGCGTGACGTTATTTCCCGAAGCCGCCCCATACTCGTATATACAAGCATATACACATAGCAGCAGCGGCAAAGGGGTACAAGAAACGGCGACCGCACAGGTGAAAGACGGCCTGCGGGTATATAGAAGGAGAGTGGCGCAGGGCCCAATTACGGGCGCCTCACTTCTCTTTCTCTCCCCCAACAAGCCCTCCTCCTTTGCGAGAAAGAGAAAGGCGCGGCCCTTCACGCGGCGGCTACGGCGGCATCGGCGGTCTTTTCGGATATCTCTTTATGTTTTTCTTGTTTCTTTTATTTTTGCATCCGCGCCCACCTTTACCTCCCTCTTTTCTGACCGCCAACGAAAGTAATCATGAGCCCAGATTCCAGTTCTCGCGAATTATCGTGTACTTACGCCCTCCTCTCCTGGTGTGTATGTGTGTGTATGTGTGCGTGCTCTTGCCTTTCTCTCTTTCTTACTACGAATAACCCACGATTTTTTCTCTTCGTTCCGCTTTTTCGCGGCCTTTTTTACTCCAATCCAAAGCCGACGATGCGTTACACGTACCGAAATTGATTTTGTCGAATTTCTCTTGGACCCACAGGCTGCTTTTTGTTTCAAACTACTGCGATTCGTCGTTCGCTTGCTACTTTTTTTTTTATTTTCATTTTTTGGTTTTTATGTTATGCGCTCTTATTTATTTATTATTATTATTATTATTATTGTTTACTATTATTTTTTTCAATTGAAAGGAATAAATTTTACATGAGAAATATTTGGGTGAGTGTTTATCGGGCGTGGTCGACGTTTGATAAGAGCACTTTGAATTTTATTGTATTCATTACCAAAGTTTCAACTTGATAATATTTTTGTTATTTTTTTGTTTTATTACCTGTCCTCATTTCCTTGCTTACGAACTCGTCAAGCCAAAAACAAAAATAACAAACGCGGTCAAATTAATCTGACGTTTCTTTACAACGATCACGGGAAAGAAAAAAAGGGCATTTTTTTTTTTCAGCAAACTGACATTTTAAAAATGACCCACATTTTTCACGATAAAAAAAGCTTAAACATTGTATTTCAAAAAATTTTATAAATCTTTATTCACACGATATAACAGGTAGATATATAGGTGTATGGTGAACGATCCCTTTCGAAAGTCACAATTACAAATCCCACCGAAAGCTCACACCGACACAACAAGACTTGCCGAAAAGAAAGATAGAAAGAAAAAATGATTCTCGAACACGTTCTGCCTTCCAAGTAGAGCCTTATCTACGAAGAAAAACATCGCTGGTTCTTCGCTAGGTAGTCTCATTGTTCATGTGCACAAGAGAGAAAGAACACAGCCTTGCCAGCGTAATCAGATTAGGAGGCATAACATAGCACATGCTGTGCATTGTCATTCAAATCCGTTGGTACAGACCCGCAAGCGTAAGCACAACGCTGTATGTATATAGATCTAAAAGAGCACACGGGGCGCGGCCGATAACAGCTTAACGCGACGAGCAAAAAAAAAAAAGGAAAAGCGAAAATATGCACGGATTTGCAGGTCGACGAGTTGTCCCGCTGACAAAACGATTGCAAAGATAACTACTGCTACATATGTGCACTATACTAGCTCATTTATGCACAGATATAAATGATTAAGTCTTGGGTGTGCTATTATATCTATATACTAAGCACATACATAGCCTTTCGAGTTCGAGCAAATTTTTGTGGTTGGACAGACTCGTTGTGGAAATTACACCGCGTTCCAATAATCTTTCTTTCTCTCTTGAGAGAGAGAAAGAGCTTTCCCCTCGTACATCATCAAGGCGTTTTCGCAGTCGACGTTACTCGAATATTAATCACGCCCACATTAGCCTATACAACACACCTATATATAAATATATTCAACGCAAGACTATACATTATATAGCTTCTCTATCAGCAGTTTGATATTGTCAAACAGCATATTCCGATAAGTAAAAGACGGGTATGTATAAATATATATCGGGCAAGGCATTAATTAAAGCTGAAAAGAGAGAAAGAGATATATTAAAATGTATATCAAATATGTATATACATCCAATCGGTCCAGTTCCTCCTCGCAGGATTACCCAATTAAGCAATATCTTTTAAGCTGCAGAAAGGAACTCTCAAGAGCGATCTCTCGAAGGGGCTCGGAAACGAAAAAGAAAGGCACGCGATGAGCGACTATATACTGTCGGTGCAAATCGCAAGCAACATAGCGAATCTAGGCTATTTCCTAGGCTCGCGAGCGCAGACACACACATACACATCTATGTATGTATGTATATGTATCGACACGGAACTAAGCGCTCAAACGTTTCCATTTTTTCTCGCGTGAAGTCGCACTGAAAAGTATGTACGTGTGTGTATATAAGTATATACCACAACGGAGTTGCAATAGCGGATTGCATTGTAAAAAAAGGGGCAGTAGAAAAAAAAAGAGAGCGTGTCGCCCGCGATGAAAGCGATTTTGCATAACATAAAGGAATATATATAAGGAAGGGAAGTAGTGAAGGAGAGGTAAGGAGAACGGAGGACGAGATAGCGCGACCCAGATTTTCCACCCGCATGGTGTGTGTGTGTGTGTGTGTGTGTATAAGTATATGTCGAGAGGCGCTATACTCGGGTAAGCGAGAAAAGCGCGGAAGCGCCGGCTGATAAATAATGCCAGCGCACCGATATATATATATATATATTTATACTTGTACTATTCGCTTGGAGCCCAACTTTGAAAGAGCGCCCTCCCGTGGCGATAAATATACGCAGCTCCTTGCAGCGTTATATGGAGTCTTATGGGGTCGGTG